>SNQJ01S0085051.1:73998-87318 GCA_010110895.2 Picea sitchensis
AACTTCTTAAGGAGGTTAAGAAGAAGGAAGATACACAATTCATCATGGTCAGGAAGCCTAGAATTATTTTAACTAGTACAAGGATAGATGATTTACCAGAAGAAATCTAGAAGTTGCTGGAAGAGTTTGCTGATATAGTAGTGGAAGAAATACCTTGTTCGTTGCCATCGATCAGGAGTATAAGTCATCACATTGATCTTATACCTAGATCCAGTTTACCAAACAAAGAAGCATACAGATTGACACCATAGGAGAATGAAGAGGTCAAGAGACAAGTCCATGAGTCAGGACTTAATGGACAAAGGGTTGATTCTAGAAAGCTTGAGTCCATGCGTTGTTCCAACAATGCTCAGCCCAAAGAAAGATGGAGGCTGGAGAATGTGTACAGACTCAAGGGTGATCAATAAGATTACCATCAGATATAGATTCCCATTGCCAAGGATGGATGCTTTGATGGATTGCTTGAGTGGATCAAGATTCTTTTCAAAGATTGATTTGAAAAGTGGATATCATCAAATTCGTATGAGAGAAGGCGATGAATGGAAGACAACATTCAAGATGAATGAAGGACTGTATGAATGGCTTGTTATGCCATTTGTCTTAACAAATGTGCCTAGTAATTTCATGAGATTGATGAATGAAGTCCTGAAGAATTTCATAGGGAAATTCGCCATCATATATCTTGACGATATATTGATTTTCAGTAAGACGGAAGTAAAGCACTTAAAGCATTTAGTTGTAGTGATGAGGAGGCTATAGCAAGAGAAATTGTTGATAAACATGAAGAAATCAACATTTATGAGGACAAAACTCATTTACTTGGGTTTTGTTATCTCTGCAAATGAGTTGAAGATGGATCCAGAAAAAGTAGAAGCGATCAAGAATTGGCCATCGCTGAAAAGTGTGTTTGATGTTCTAAGCTTCCATGGTTTAGCTAGTTTCTACAAGAAATTCATCTGAAATTTCAGTGGGATTAGCACACCAATGATGGATATGGTTCAGAAAAGACACAAATCTTTTCATTGGACAGAGGAAGCAGAAAAGAGTTTCAACTTGCTAAAGAAGAAGATCACAGAGCAACCAATTTTGGTTCTACCGAATTTTAGCAAGACATTCCATGTCAGGTGTGATGCGAGTGGATATGCAATTGGAGCGGTCTTGAGCCAAGATGATAGGTCAGTTGCATACTTCAACGAAAAACTGAATGAAGCAAAAATTATTTTATGAAAAATAATTTTATGCAGTCATACAAGCGCTGAAGAAATGGAGACATTATTTGGTTTCTAAAGAGTTGGTTTTGTGCATCGACAATCACACTTTGCAATTCATGACTCAACAGGACAAGTTGAACCAAAAGCATGCAAAATGGGTTGACTTCATGCAGAATTTTACTTTTGTAATTAAGCATATTTCTGGAAGTGCTAACAAAGTTGTTGATTCTTTGAGCAGGAAATGTTTGCTTATGCAAGAATTTAGAGTCAAAACTTTGGGTTTTGATAATCTTAAAGAGATGTACAGGGATGACCCAAATTTTAAAGAAGCATATGAAGAATCTGAGAATCCAATTCTCAGGGACAGAAGCCAATGGACTGAATATATGATCCAGGATGGATTATTATTCAGGGGAAATCAGATATGTATTCCAAAATGCTCCATGAGGGAGAATCTATTGAAAGAAAAACACAGTGGAGGATTGGTCGGACATTTCGGTCATGAAAAAACATTTTCAAAATTGAGTGGTGCATATTTCTGGCCAGGAATGAGAACATATGTTAAGAAATTTGTGGACAGATGTAGAATTTGTTAGTACACAAAGCAGAAAAGGTAGAACATAGGGTTATATCATCCATTACCCATACCATCAGGTCGTGGGATGCAATGAGCATGGATTTTATATTGGGGCTGCCAAGAACACAAAGAGGATTTGATTCAATCTTTGTGGTGGTAGATAGATTTTCGAAGATTGCACATTTTATACCATGCCAAAAAACCAGTGATGCAACGCACATTGCGGACCTGTTTTTCAAAGAAGTCATCAGACTTCATGGCTTTCCAAGGAGTATTGTTTCAGATAGAGATACCAAGTTCGTACAAAATTTCTGGAGGACTTTATGGATAAAGCTGGGGACAAACTTGTCTTTTAGCTCAGCTTATCATCCTCAAACGGATGGGCAAACAGAAGTTGTGAATAGGATCTTGGGGGATTTGATGAGGAGCCTAGTGATTGAACACCATAGTTAGTGGGATCACATTCTGCCACAGGTGGAATTTGCTTATAATGATTCAATCAATAGAATCACAGGGCACAGTCCATTCCAAATTGTATATGGGATGCAGCCAAGGGGAGTTTCTGAATTGAAATATTTGGAACAAAATGAATTCAAAAGTGCTAGTGCAGAGGAATTTGCAGAAGCAATGAAGGAGCTTCACAACTGAGTTAAGAAACGATTTCATAATTTGAGTCAGGAGTACAAGTGCAGAGCATATCAACACAGACAAGAACTTCAATTTGAAGTTGGTGATCTGATTCTTGCACATCTGAGAAAGGAAAGGTTCCCAAGGGGGACATATAACAAACTAAAGATGAAAAAGATTGGACCATGCAAGGTCATGAAGAAATTTGGGGCAAATGCATATGAGATTGAATTACCCGATGGGATCGGAATTTCATCGATATTCAACATCTTAGATTTGTACCCTTATAGAGTTGAAGAAGCAGGAGCAGACAATGAACATACAGAGATTCAGTGGACTAAACAAATGTCGGTAGCCGAAAAGCCACAGATGGAAAGTATACTTAATAAGAGAATCAAGAAGAAGACCAGGAGGAAAGAATACTTTGAATACTTGGTCAAGTGGAAGGTACATCTAGTTAAAGATGCCAACTGGGAAAATGAAGAATTAATTCATAAGCATGGACAGACTGTGAAAGAGATCATGAACAGGAGTTAATGGAAATTTTCAAGCGAGGGAGTATGATGTAGGAGCATCGTAAGCAGTCAAGTGAGTGTGAAGGCAGAAGACATCTGGAAGGCCACCAGTGCACATTTTGAAATATTTTTGAAACATTAATGTAATAGTTAGAGGGAAGCGTACTTGCATATTGTAAATAGATCTTCAGCGATTGCTCTCATCTGTAAAACATTAAGGAATTTATGTGTAGTAAATGAAATTAGGTAGGTTTGAATGAAGATTAGATAGTTTAGGAGCATAGGAGGGAAAACCGACTATATACACCCTCACCTTTGTATCATTGTAACATGAGAGAGAGAATTGTATCATTGATCATAGAGCAGAAGGAGAGAGTTGTAGCAGAAGAGTTGTAGAGGAGAACCCATGTACAGAAGCTTGAATTAATATATGAAGTTTTGATTCACACTCATGGTGTTATGATGTTTTTTGTGTATACATGTTGAACGGTCTACTTACAGTTTCTTACTCTCTCTGTCATGCATTTGGTATTATGTTGTGTGTGAATGTATGTTTTCATGTTGAATGTTTAAATTCTGAGAGAGAAAGAGAATGAGTTTCAGTTGTTTCTCTTCTTGAGAGAATTTCCTGCAAGGAGAGCAGTGAAACGTATGCAAGGAGTGCATGACAAAGGTTCAGAGTTTACCTCTGAAAGCTCAGGAGATATACCATTTTTCTCATTCCAGCAGAAGTGCAAGACAAGCACGCAATCCGTGCAAGGTGTGCGCAAGATGATTGAAAGCTCAGAACTTATCAACCAAGAGGTGAATTGAAGGATTGTTGTTGCAGGAAGTGCACAGAGTCGAGATGATAAAATACTTCTAAGTATTTGAAGGGTTGCCGCAAGGAATGCGTGCAGGAGTCTTTTTTTTTTAAGACTCGAAATTGCAAGGAAAGCTCAGAAGGGGTAGCGTCGTTGAAGTGTTCAAAGGAGGACAAGGTTGAACTACTTCGAAGGGAGACAAGGGTCAAGTCATCCAACAGAAGTTAAGTCCCAGTGGAAGAACATTGGTTATTTCACAAGGGTTATCAAGGAGCAACGAGTGGTTGAAATTCTCTATGGGGAATTCACGAAATCATGAGAACTGTAGGATCCAGGGAAGTTGCAGGGTGGTTAGAGGCAGGCGAGCTTATCACTCTAGGATCCAGAATCAACGTGGACCGTTGATCCTGCTTTGCGTGAGCCGTTAGATCATTTCGGTATTTCGAGGATCCTGATGACAAGGACAGGAGCGCAGTGGAACGAAAGTCCCGAAGTCGCGAGTTGCGGCAGGAATTGGATTAGAGGTTTGGGATTTTGGCACTTCAGGTGTCGGGAAACGGAGAAGGTAGTGCTTTGCGATTGAAAGTCCTGAAAGCTGAGAAAAGTGATAGGTGGCATACTTGTCGCTAGGTGGATTCAAACCTTGTTGACCGTTTCGGGGTTCAGAGGTCGAAGGACTGGGAGCCTTGCTTCTAGATTCGCGAAATCATGAAGTCTGAAACCCCAATGAAGTGAGAAGCTTGTTGGGAAGCCAACCTTTGTTGAGTGCATCAGATTTCGGCAATTCGGATTTCAGAGGTTGTAGAGATAGGAACCCTCGACAACAGGGATCGCGAAATCGTGAAACCCGAAGTCCCAAATTGATCTTATTTTGGGTTAGGAGATTTGGATTGATGCTTCATGATTGATCGCAGGGCACACTCATAAGGACCTGTGGATACACTGTTGTGTGTGGAAGGTATTCCCCGAGGGGAAACCAAAGAGTTAATTAGACTCAAAGGGAAGATTTAGAACGATCCTGCGTGGACCTCGATCCTAGGGTTTGGGGGGTCTACACCAAATTGCAACTGGTTGAAGGAGTTTTGGGTAATAATCAAATGACTATAACTTTCTACTCAAAACTCAGAATTGAGAAAGAAAGAAGTCATTGGAAATGTATTGGATTGAAAAATCCATGTAATCACCCAAAATTTTGATATGAGCAACATAATTCATAGGAAGTCAAACATAATATTTATGGTGACCATAAAGGGGGACAATTGTGCATATGCTACCAGGATTGTATATTGTGGATTTAGCTAACAAAAGTTGTTGTATGCATGTTTTTAGATGTCATTGCTACAATTAAAACATAGAAAGTGATAAAGATGTCTACATATAGAAGAAATAAGAGCAAAGACAGTTATTCAATATACATTGGTTCTTTAAGAAGTTGTTGGATTAGATATTGGGTTCAATAAGCAACATGGAAGACCCTAATGAAATTCTTGTTTGAGGAAAGAATTATAGATGAAAATTATTCACCTCAGATGTGGATTATAGGTGGGAATCCATATTAAATACATGATAATGGATCTACCATGGGTTCATATGGATATGCAAAGCATGGGAATATGGAAGGATGGTTAATAGAATACGAAAGAGTTGTGACCGGGTATGAAGAATGGGAAGAAGAACTTGAGGACATAATGTTATGTCAAGAATATCTCACAAGATGATCAAAGTCTAAGACTGAAGAATATTAATATATGAGTCTAGTTGCAGCCATAAAGTCCTGAGAATCCACTACAGGAAATCCACTCATGTTAATCGGAGTGCTCAATGAAATTTTGGTATAAGAGTATATAATTTAGTGAATAAAGTGGTGAAATTCCATTCACTCTAAAGGATGCTAATGTACAGATAAGGAAATATAGTGTGGGAATATCTTCTCTAAAATATTGATACGTTAAAATGCTATTATTCCGATAAAAAAGGAACTAGTGTATTCATGGAGACAAGGGAAACCTCTCCAAGGATCAGTCATGCAGTTGTGGGGGTAGTACATCCATTATTGTTATCAATGTGGTGCAGTGGAACCATGGTATGAAATATAGAACCACAAGGGTGAAGTAAGGAAGAATACATGTATGCTTTAGAGTACCAACTAATGCATAAGCAATGCATTATGTACATATTGGATCTAGAAGAATCCAGTGAGGTTTCAAAAAAGTATTTTTCCATAAAGGGAAGAAAGATTCTAGGATGGAGTCAAGTACTTGAAAATATTAAGATGATGGAAGAAGAGATCATGAGGTGGATTTCAATCTACTAGGGGTAGAGGAAAAGACTCCATCAGATATGGCATTAATACAAGAGGATTGTTGGTGCATTCCAAAAGTGCTGAAGGTATTTCCCAATTAACATGGAGATATCAGGTCAAGAAGATAATCAACAGGAAAATCAAGTTCCTAAAGGGAAATAAATAAGGAACCATTAAGAAGATATTGTACTTGAAAAGAATCCATATCAAGTGGAAAGAGACATGGGTGAAATTCTAGGGGTCAAAAGTATCACAGGAATTTTTTATGGCAATTAATAGAAAATCTAACTACTCCCATATTAATTCTATGACGCTGGAAAATAATACATATGTACATTGTTATGGTATGATAGAAGTTGACTATGCATGTCAAGTTCAAACCAAAAGGGTTAGGTAAAGTGTAACATCCCCAAACACCCTAGGCTGGGCCACATCACACAACTCCAACTTGTGTAGCTCTGAGTCAACCAAACTATAACATACCCATCATACTACTCTACAATGTTACTCTGGAATTTCATTGCATAGATTCTAATCTAAACACAAGTCCGCACAATATCATTTAAGTAACACGCTCAACCCAAGCTTGAGTTGCGCCACAAAACTTATAACAACGGAAGAAAAAATCTCTTTTTAATACAACCTTAAGCAGCATAAGTAAATAAAAAATTGTGTGCACCAACATACTAATCACACAACACAATTATCTAGGCGTCATGCATCAATTCTGATTTTGTTATACATGGAGTCTATTTCCTTGAACGTGCACATGAATTCCAACCTCATGTGGACACATACTACTTTCCAGTGCGCACCCAATTACCCAATCCTCTTTTTGAATACTCATAACCAAATTCACAAGATTAACTTAGCAGGTAAGCCTATCATCAGCTGACATACTCATGCATAACTACAAATATAGGATATAAGCACCATACTTACATGTGCAAGAAACATTAAACAAAATAACAACAATTACTTATCTGCGACTACATACAAGAATTAACCCATATCAAGTATAGAAAAATATGCACAGAGTAAAGAAGAAAAGAACATAAAGAAAACTTATATTTTATGAAAGTCACCAACTATGTGCATAATTGATGTGTTCCTCCAAGACATAGACTCTATTTATCATAAGATTTCAGCAACAGGTCACCCTCGAGTTGGGGTTTAAATCCACTAGGGAAAAAAGGGTTCCTAGTGACAAACTAATTAGGTCAGAATATCAACATAATTTCTCAATCGTAGGTGTTTGTTGTAGCATCTATCCCACAGTCCCTCATTCCACACACACCTATCAAACCCAAAAAAGTGTTCCCCTTTTCTTCTCAACATTCATTATACTTCCCCACTTCCCTTCCATGATTACCATCAATAGGTCGGACATGAAGTCTTTGATCCCTGCAACTAATTCCCAACACACCAAGGAACAATTCTCAACAATACTCTCACTTGGAGAATATCCTCGCAGGTCTCCCAACCCACTTCTCAATAATGAGTCTCTCACCGAGAGAGACTACTCATGGGTCTCACAACCGACTTCTAAACAGATAGTCTCTCACCCAGAGAGACTACTCATGGGCCTGACAATCCATCTCTTCAATAGTAAACTTTTATTACAACCCAACAACTCCTACAAGATTCTCTGTGCATATAAGGTAATAATCAAATTTTCCATATAGTCTGACCCCATTCTAATCCTGAGATCCTGAAATGTGAATTCTATCTAAATCCCCTTCTCAATAGTCATAATCATAATAATAATGATAATGCCCCAAAATACACTAAGGCCAAAAATATATATTACATGCCTGCCACTTGACACTTGTCACCTTCAGAAGTATATTAATCCACTTGGGAACTCATTCCCTACCCTAGGTAACTTAGGATAATATAATATATCTATAAGGTTACACTTTTTGGAAATATTATTAAAATATTCTTGCATTTTCCCCTTTTCGGTGTAGTTGGCCCCCAATCTCTTTTCGTCTAAGTCTTTCTATGCACAATGATGCCATATTATATTAATAAACATGATTGTATTTACATGGATAGGTGCACTAGCCTATCTACGTCCTGAATCACCAGCCTCATAATCACACAAGCTCTCTGGCCTCAATTCACACACACACACACACACACACACACACATATCTCAAATCTGCAGACTTCTAGGTCATTACCACACATTGACCCAAGTGCGTGCAACATGGTTCAATATGTACACATACCTAGGTGCGCGCAACACTATGACATGTGTGGCCCTTGTCTTGAGAACAACCCTGTGTGCACATACCCAAGTGCGCACAACACCAAAACTAGGTGTCTATGAATCACCAACCTATATATACATTACATTAACACTTAGTACCAATGTTTCACCAGCCTATATGTACAAATACAAAGGATCCATATCAGGGACATTACATTCCCCTCCCCCTTATTTATGTAATGTCCCCAGTGCATCATATACACATGTACATACAAAATTTCAAAAAATTTCAAACAAATGAGGCTACTCTACTCGCATCAAATCCTCGCACTTCCAAGTTTCATCCTCGGGACCATACCAAGTCCATTGGACATTTACCAGCTCCATGACTTGATTTCAGAGCTACTTGATTCTCTAATCCAATATGAAAACTAGTCACACTTTAAATATGCCTTCTGTCTCCACCTAAATCACATTCCAATCATTAATATGATTAGCATCAGGTACATATTTATTAAGCAATGACACATGGAAAAAATTATGAATACACAAGGATGCAGGAAATGCAAGCATATATGCGACATGATCAATCTTCTCTATAATTTCAAATGGTCCACAATAGGGCATTGCTAACTTAGAACACCTTCCCAACTTCAGGGAATTGTGCCTAGACTTCACTTTTAGAAACACGTGATCACCCACTTTAAAATATCGATGGATAATTTCTTTATCTACACATCTTTTATGTCTGTCTGGGGTAAATTTTAAATTATTCTTGATATTTACCATCTGCTCCTCCATTTCCCAGAGAAAATCTGGCCCAACTATTGCACAGTCTGCTGGGTTGTCCCAAATAATTAGTGTGTTACACTTTCAACCATAAAGTGCCTCAAATGGGATCATATTTAAAGATGATTGATACACATTGTTGTAACCAAACTCTACCAAGTGAAGGTAGTCTTCCCATTTTGATGGCTTATGCATCCCATACATTCTGAGCATATCTTCAATCACTCGATTTACCCCCTATGTTTGTCCATCTATCTCAGGGTCATATGTTGTGCTAAAATTCAGACTTGTTCCAAATCCCTTGAATAGACCTTTCCAAAATTTAAAGGTGAACTTGGAATCTCTATCAGACATAATTGCCATAGGTACACCATGCATCTTGAAAATTTGTCATGTGTATATCTCGAAAATGTTTGTTTCCTTGTGTGCTGACATTACTAGAATAAAATGGTAAACTTTAGTAAGCTTGCCCAATGCCACCATAATATATTCATGTTGCTTGGTAGTTCTTGGTCATTTAGTTATAAGATCCATCATTATAACTTCCCACTTCCACTCAGGAATGGGAAAAGGTTGTAGCAAACAAGTTGGATGTATGTGCTCAACCTTGACCTTTTGACACTCAAGGCATATAGCAATAAAATCAACAACTTCCTTTTTCATACCTGGCCAAAAGTATTACTTATTCACTACAACAATTGTCTTCTGGTATCCTGGATGTCCTGCATAAGGAACCTTATGCATCTCTCACAATATTAGAATTTTCAACTCTTGATCATTCAGAACATAGAATATGCATGTATACATGAGGATCTCATCCTCTCTTAGCTTATAACCTTCAACTTTCTGCTATGACATACCCTGTTGTAAATTATCCTTTATGTCCTCATAACACATATCTAATTTGGAAAATTCCAAAATTCTATTGGAAAAATATGGTTGGTACATACTAATGGTTGTAACATGCATCTCATGCACTCTCTTGTTGAGTGCATCAACCACCTTGCTATATTTTCCTCTAGTATTCTTTATTTCGAAGTCATACTTGTTGAGGAACTCTAACCACCTTCTTTTCTTGGAATTCAAGCTTGGTTGTCCAAACAAATACCTCAAACCAAATTGGTATGTTCTCAGCTCAAATATTTTACCCGTGACATAATTCTACCACATCTCCAAGGCATGCACTATAGTTGCCAATTCTAAATCATGATTAGTATATAGCCTTTCATTCTCTTTCAACGTCCTCGATTCATAGCATACCACATGTCCATTATGACTTAGGACTCCATCGATTCCTTCCTTGTATGGATATAAGCACACAACGAGGTATGCATTTGGATCAACAATTCTCAAAATCGACAAACTTGTCAGCAAATTCTTCAAGCGTTGGAAACTCCTTGCACAATCCAGAGTCCACTCAAATCGTGTACCTTTACTCTGCAGGGATGTGATTGGATGGGAAATCTTTGAGAATTCTTCAATAAACCTTATGTATTACTGATGCAGGAGCATCACTATCAAATCAAAACAAAGAGGACGTGGAAGCGAAGTCGACACATCAACGCATTGAAATATCCAAACCGACTCTTAACCAGCTTGGTAGCAATGTGGAGATCTTTTTGAATCTCTCGTTAATTAATTAGATGTATGTAAAGTCGGGCCACCGTTTTGAACTGACGGATCATTGTAAATCCTTACACAACTATAATATATCACAGGTGTAGGATATTAGCCTGTATTAGTCATTGACTCATTAGGTTGAATTAATTAAGCTGAGTAGGTAACTACTTGAGTAGAGTGTGATAGAATTTAGATAGGAGGAAGAAGAGCGAGGAAGCTCTAGGTCCTTAGACAAGTTTTCATTGTATTTTTGTAAGAGACATAAGTTGTAATCATGTATTTATTTCTAAAATGAATAGAACAGAGGAAATTCATCCAATTGTATAGTGTTGATACAGTTTTACTGTTGCTATGTGTTTTGTGGATGTATGATGTTCATGGTGAAGGAATGAATTTATGAAGAATTGAATAAGTTTCAAGTGTTTTCTCTTTTGTAAGTTATGCAAGGAGTTCATACCGAACACAAGGAGTGTGTGTGAGGGAGTATTTTTCGACTCGAAGCTCATAAGAGATAGAATGGAATTTTTTTATGCAGAGTGTGCATATTAAGCACAAGGAGTGTGTATGCGAAGTCTTTGACTTGGAGAAATAACTTGGGTTTTTCTCATAAGAAAGTGTAGAGGTCAGTTACAAGGAGTGCATAGGACCAGAAATCGACTAGGTGTCAAAGAAATCCTTAAGAAGAAGAATTTGCGGAAGTTGGAAAAGATAAAGGGTTAAGATCTATCCAACAAGACCTAAAGTAAATATGGACTATCATATCCAGAGGGATGCATGGCGACAGATCACAAACTTTGGATAATAATACTCTGGGAAGTTGAGAATTGAAATATCCGAACCCCGAAGGTCCAAAGTAAATTATAACCGTCGATTTGAGGACGACAAATGTCAATAGATATTTTATTTCAAGAGATAACCATTGTGGAGAAAGAAGGAGTTGAGATTTGAAACTCCCGAAGCTCGAATCATGGAATAAATCATATTCATTGATTTAGAAGGGTTAATTTTGATTCGTATATTGGGAAAGGAAAGATCTAAATCATCATGTCCAGAAGTGCCAACGAGATATTGATATCGACGATCACGAAGGATTGCGGGGACGAAAAGTACTCGGATGTTAAAAATTTGATAGTGGGCTGCAATTGAAACCATGTTATTGCAAAAAAGGCGTGTGGTGATTGGTAGTGAATTGCAGGGAGAAAAGTGGGTTGATTCCAAACCACTTTCGACCGCGCCCAAAATCATGTGTGGACATAGCCCGAGGTCACATGCGGGAAGGAGTTAACGGAGGAGGAGCTAGCGCATGAGTCGTGATTGTTCAGTAGTCAGAAGAAGAGATCATGAGTGTTACATAACTTGCATCGAGAGACAGAAAAGGCCTTTGTTTATTTACAAGAGAGACCATTAAAGTTTCAAAAAGCTAATTCAGCTCCGAGAATTGAATATCCTTGACCGGGAGGTCGCGCAGCCCCAAGGAGAAAGGGGGGTTTGCACCAATTACCCTTCCATTCCCATAAAGGATCTCACTTCTGCAAAATTTCATGGTGTTAGGCATCCCTCAGTGGCTTTTATCTTCACTTGGTCCAAATCTATTCCTTCCTCTGAAATGATATGACCCAAGTAATGAATATGTCACTGATAAAAGGAACACTTGTTCAACTTTACATAAAGTTGATTCTCCCTCAATAAATGCAAAACCATCCTCAAGTGTTTCTCTTGCTCTTCTTTATACTTTGAGTAAATAAGAATGTCATCCAAAAATATGACGATGAACTTATCCAAGTAATCTCTAAAAACTCCATTCATTAAACACATGTAGACAATGAGTGCATTTGAAAACCCAAAAGGAGCCACTGTGAACTCATAATGTCCATACATTATTTTGAACATAGTCTTGTTGATGTCTTCCTCTTTTATTCTCACTTGGTGATATCCAGATATAAGATCAATCTTGGAAAAATTTTCTATGCCTCTCAACTAATAAAGTAGGTCATCTATCCTTGGAAAGGGATACTTCTTCTTCATTGTTACCTTGTTCAAATTCCTAAATTCAACGCAAATTCTCAGCGTACCATCCTTCTTCTTAACGAAAAAAATAGTTGCACCCCAAGGTGACACGCTTGGGTGTATATACCCCTTCTTCATAAGCTCTTCAAGTTGCATCTACAACTCCTTCATCTCTAGCATACTCATCCTATAAGGAGTCTCGGATACATGTGTTTCTCCCTGCATCATATTTATAGAGAAGTCAATATCTATTTTCAGAGGAAATATCGATATCTCTTTAAAAGCATCCTCATACTCTTTCAGTATTGTACAACCTTTAAAGACATCTAGAGGTGAATTTTCCATGTGTGTTGCAAATACTTGACATCCCTTCCTATAACTTTTCTTTAATTGCAAGGTTGAAACCTCTATGATAGTCACAGATCTTGGAATTCCTTGAATTGTTTTCAAGTTTCCTTCCTCATACAAAAAAGTGAATGTCTTATTATAACACTCTAGGACAACATGGTGCTCATCCAACCAATCCATACCAATGAGATAATCATATGAACCCAAAGGTATAATATCCAAATCATTGTTTGTGCACAGTCCATTCATCTCCATTGGACATGCCTTAACCATCTTATTAATTTTCCTTTTTGCTCCTATAGCTAA
>SNQJ01S0085051.1:96125-114398 GCA_010110895.2 Picea sitchensis
GGACAAGGGAGTTCCTTGTGGCAATGTGTCATAAAGGGCACATGCAAATATATTTGGGGGATATAGTACATTTTTCCATCATTCAATAATCATTCCTTCAAGATTCTATCCTCTGTACTTAGAAACGATACTATGCAGTTGTCCTAGTGTTGGGAAAGCCTTGGGAGCATTTTTTGGGGAAAATGGGACTGAAGAAGCAGGTTGTGAGGCCCGTGAGCATTCTCTCCAAGTGAGAGAAATGTTGGGAATTGATTCCAAAGGTGTCAAGTTGCAGCTACAAGGATCTAAGAATTCATGTCTGACATATTTTTGAAGCCTCAAAAGGGAAGTGGGGAAGTCGAAGGATTGTTGATCAAAGAAGGGGCACACTTTGTGGGGTGGGACAAGCATATGGTGGATGAGGGAGTGTAGGTTGTTATCTTGGGTTGGAAACTAAGTCTGATATTTTATGCTTTCCGAGAGACCTTAGCTTGGGTTAAGATTCTCTTTCCTAGGTGGAGTTTGAGCCCCAACTCCAGGATGACCCACTGCTTAGAGCTATGATCAGTCTAGTCTATGGTTGGGATGGATGTGGAAGGTTTGCATGCAATTGGTGTTTAATAATAAGATAAGTGTCTCTTATGTGTTGTGATAATTACTGTGTGTGTAATTATCTATTTGTTGTTATGGATTCTCTGTCAAAATTATATTTGTGAGTCATTATTATTTTCTTGCATAACTCTATTCATGTGCAGAGTATTATTATTAAATTTATTGGTATCAGAGTTTCAAAAATTTGTTGTGGCATTGCCCAACTTGGGGATGGGGATGCTACACGTTTCACTATAGGTGATGTTGCAACATCGCCACCCAACCATAGGAAAACTTTTGTCTTCTCCTCCACGAAAAGAATACTTGAACAACAGACTACCCAACATCCGACTATGCTATCATCCATCCAAGGTTATATGTGATATCCAAAGAATATTGTGTCCCTACTTCATAAGGGATTCACATATCTTCACTGCACTTATGAAAACTATTTTCTTTCCATGGAAAACACACATAATACCTCATCGATTTCCCATCCTACTCGTCAATACATCCCTTGCCCTCCCAAGATACATGCTAGTACATTGTCCTAACCGTTTCACGATGGTCACCAAATCTATCAAAGTATATGGACCCACAATGCAACTTGCGAAGTATGTGGGTGCACCCTTCATCATTCCATTGTCAATGAAAACTAAAGTTGGTTCCTTACAAGTACCCACTCTTGATACTTTTGATAAGCCGACATCAAGAAAAACTTGAATATATAAAAGAAACATATGTTTTTATGACAAAAAAAATTATGATTTTATGAAAAAAAAAAAAAAAAAAGCACATTTAGAATTTAATTATGTATCTTCAAATCCAACAAAAGAAATAATTTAATTGAAATTGAAATTTGATTAAATAAGATTAATTGAAGATTAATTAAGAAACAATTTTCTTTTTTTTCATTTAAAATTTTATAAAACCTAACTTCACTATGATACATCACCTATGTTAACAAACTAATATGATATTTGAGTGGGGTGTTGTTGAACAATTGTGGTTTGTTTTTATATATAATGTATATTATTAACATTTTAATGTTTTATATAAGTGAAAAAAATAGAGGTTACATTAGTATTTTTATGAGAATTCCATAAATTTTAAAATAAATAAGTTAGTGTAAATTTATAGTAACTTTGAATCTATTATAGATTAAGGGGATCAAATCTCTTAACTTTTTTCTTTTTTTTTAAGTAAGAAAATGTTTTTGTGTCAAAAGAATTGATCCTCTTATGCATAATAAATTTGAAGTTTATATATATATATATATTATGCATAACTTTATATCCAACACAAAAGGAATTATACCTCTTCCTCATTTATAATGAAAAGTATATCATTTAAAAAGCTATGTGTCAACTTCATATAAAACACATAAGAAATTACACCTTCATCATTTATAATGAAAGTATATCATTTAAATATTTTCGCTCTAAAAATATTTCAATTATTTTATAAATCTAAAAGTGATATTGAAATATTTTCTTTAAATAAAAAATACAAATAACAAATATTCAAACATTTTATCTAAATTTTTTGATAATTTATCTAAATACTAGCACAGCCACAATTATGTGGTTGATAAACGCCGAAAGGTATAATTTATGTGGCTGCACACTTCGTGGCTGCAGCCGATCTCTTATCTACGCTAGCCATAAATTCTGCACAACCATCCACTGCGTAGCCCCAATCCTGGCAGCGTAGCCCCCAATTCTGCACAACCGTCCACCACGTAGCTTCCATTAATTGTCCAACGCATGGAGCTCTGTTATTAACCCAGTAACGGAAACTTATAACGACGAACACAGGGGCCGTTCTGAACAATATACAATTACAAGGAATATAACAGGGGCCGTTCTGAACAATATACAATTACAAGGAACGTATTGGCACGATGAAATGCGCGGACAACTGGAATTTGATGATCAAATATGAAATTCGTGGATAATTGGAAAATGAAACATGTTCACAGTCTGAAAATGAAACAAGCGGATAGTTGAGGAAAGTCAAAAATGAAACGCTCAGAAAATGAAAAGCATTTACAGTTGAGCAAATTCAAACGTGGTAATCCCAAAGGTTAATCAAAACGTGGCAATCATTTAGTGATACAGTAATTTCTTAATATGATTAGGTAAATGTTAAAAAGTAAACAGGTTAACTGATGCATTCAAAAATACAAGGAAGTTATGAAAAGTAAATCACATACATTGATTTGGGAGGACGACTAAGAATATGCCAGCATCTTCAATTGTTAGCCATCAAATTAAAATTTTAGATTAAAAGGTGATTAATTGTGCCCATTGTCAATAGGTATACAAATATCATTTTATCTAAATATTTTGATAAGAAATGTGTATTTTGAATTCTAAACTGCAAACTCTCTTTTCTCACTAATAAAATAAAAATAACAAATAATCAAACATTTTATGCATGACATTTTGACAAAAATATATTCAAAAGTTTGAGACGTTTTTTGAAATTATAAACTAGCACAGCCACAATTATGTGGCTGATAAATGCCGAAAGGTATAATTTATGTGGCTGCACACTTCATGGCTGCAGCGGATCTCTTATCTATGCTAGCCATAAATTCTGCACAACCATCCACTATGTAGCCCCAATCCTGGCAGCGTAGCCCACAATTCTGCACAACCGTCCACCCTCCCATTAATTGTCCAACGCATGGAGCTCTGTTATTAACCAGGTAACGGAAACTTATAACGGCGAACACAGGGGCCATTCTGAACAATATACAATTACAAGGAACGTAACACGGGCCATTCTGAACAATATACAATTACAAGGAACGTATTGGCACGNATAGTTGAGGAAAGTCAGAAAATGAAAAGCATTTACAGTTGAGCAAATTATGAAGTAAACAGGTAAATGTTAAAAAGTAAACAGGTTAACTGATGCATTCAAAAATACAAGGAAGTTATGAAGAGTAAATCACATACATTGATTTGGGAGGACGACTAAGAATATGCCAGCATCTTCAATTGTTAGCCATTAGATTAAAATTTTAGATTAAAAGGTGATTAATTGTGCCCATTGTCAATAGGTATATGCCTTTCGGCTTAACAAGATTAGCGATGAAAAATTAAATCTTAAACTGGACTGCGCGATGAGACATTTAGTGAAGCTATAGGCAAGATTAAACAATGCAAAATTAGAACTTCAACTAAAGGAAAATGAAGACTACGCTTCGGCCTTCGTCTTTTAAACTAAATTTTGTGTGACATGTTACAAGCCGCGCAACTATGATTGTTTGGGAAAATAACTTGGAAATAAAACATTCTCATCTCAGAGTATGGTTTGTTTGCCTACAAAATGACCCAAATTTTCTTCACAATATATACAATAGTGGCCATCCTCGACGGCGACGATCAGCCATGAAATTCGGTTCCGCTCATTTCAAATTCTTCTTACTGTCCTGATTCAAAACAATTGTGAATGACTTTGTTCATTCAACTGCCATAAATCATCCTCCCAGAGAGACTCATAGAAAACCGTTGGAGTGTCAGGATAACCATACACGGCATCTGAATACATATTGGCCATTGAATATCCATCAAAAAGGTTCATGATGATTCCAAGTTCGACAGCAGTATGGTCCACGAAGAAACCGAGCTTTGCACAAACATCGTCGTAATACATCAAATATGCTTCTGAATCCATGTCTCCTGTATCAGAAGCCGAGGTCGCTTCAGGATTCCAGTATGTTATTTGTTTAGTTGAACCGCCCTTCTCATCAACAACATCAACAAACTCAACATCATCTGTTTTCCCTTTCAATCCGACTTCATNGTATCAGAAGCCGAGGTCGCTTCAGGATTCCAGTATGTTATTTGTTTAGTTGAACCGCCCTTCTCATCAACAACATCAACAAACTCAACATCATCTGTTTTCCCTTTCAATCCGACTTCATCTTCCATAGATTTCGTAACGCTTTTCAGACTGTCCTCGTCGAGCTGAATTGCACTATGTATTTCTAGATACCCTGCCCTTGCGTGTGGATCAGACTATCGACTGTTTGCCCAGGATTTATTGTTGTTGGTGGTGACCTTAGTGGCCTATCTTTCTAGGTTCTTACACGAGGTGATTGTGAAGGGGAAAGTCTTCATGGTACCTGGAATTGACGTTGACCAAACTCACTCGACCTTCTTGGAGGGTATACCCACGATTATGTGTGGGAGCTTCCACCAGGGTGTAAGTCCGTTAAGTAGGTCGTTAGCGTAAATTTTCCACCCTAGCCCATCCCCTTCTCGTCCCATTGTTGCGATGTTGGATTTCATCACCAACTAGTGGCTTCGAAATTAGAAGGTCTTGTTTCCTTGGTGTTGCTTCCTAGATTTTGTTTACTAGCGCGTGTTGTTTGTTTCTCGAAGTTGACCATAGGATTTTCTTCATGAAGTCTGTCGCTCGTTTACAATATCTCCTCCACGTCGTTCACATAGAATGCAGGGTTTATCTCCAGAGCATATCGAAGGTTCTCAACCCTTGCCCACAAGCACACCTGGAGGCTCTCCTCGGCAGAGTGAAGTCCCAGTCGTCACCACACCACAAGTGGAACAAAATGACTCTCTAGAACATTTTCGAATTACAAATACTCGAGAGGACTTTCGACTCCACCCTGATTCTCAGAGATGTTTTATGCGAGAAAACTCTTCCGGAGACTTAATTGTTATATATTCCGAATCTCCATCTGGACATGGGGACCAAGATCCTTTTTGGTCTACGGGATTTTTTCGACTATGTATCTAAGCAGTGTTGAATTTTAACTAAGCAGTGTTGAATTTTAACTATGTATCTAAGCCTTTAAAAGGGATTTCCAAAAGTTTCTTGTAAATTTCATATCTCTATCTGAGATCACAATTGTAGGAATTCCATGTAGTCGGAAGATTTCCTTCATAAATATATATGCTATGTTAATGGCTTTATAAGTGGATTTAACTGGTATGAATTGTGTTTCTTTACTCAATTTATCAAAAACAACCATTATAGAATCATTTTGTTTACTACTTTTAGGTAAACCTGTTATAAATTCCATACTTATAATTTCCCATTTCCATTCAAGAATGCATAGGGGTTGTGATAATCCAGCTAGGTGTTGATGTTTGACTTTAACTTGTTGATATTCTATGCACTTAGCTAAATATGTAGCAGTTTCTCCTTTCATATTAAGCATATAAATTTCCTTTCTTAGCATAGTAATTATTTTTTGATAGCTATGATGTCCAGAGTATGGATTTTTATGTAATTTGTTCAATATTAGTAATTTAATTTCTTCTACTTCAGTTATATACAACCTATTTTTATACATCAACGGTCCATTTTTAGAAACTTTGAAGTCTTATTTTTCAGTTTTAGATTGATTTTTTGCCAATTTTATTTGAATACTTTGATATTCTATATCCTTTTTCAGCCACAATATTGAGTTTTTCCTCTAAATCAGTTTCATAATTACTTCTCGTAATTGTAAAAATCATATTTTTATATCTTCTCAAGGCGTCAACTACTTTATTTTCCTTTCCCTTTATATGTCTTATTACAAACTCGTTCTCGATCACGAAGGATGACCATCTTTCCTATCAAGCGTTCAGATATTTTTTATCAAATAGGTACTTTAAAGCAATATTGTACGACATCAATAGGAATTTTCGTCCTATCAAATATTGTCACCACATATTTAGTGTGTGTATTATCATGGCTAATTTTAAGTCATGTGTTACAGGTTTCTTTTGTGTTCCTTAAGCCTCCTAGATTCATAATAAATTACATGATTATCCTGCATTAATACTCCTCCCGGTCCTTCAATGCATGCATCCATGCATACATTGAAGTCCTTTAATGGATCTCTTATTTTTAGTATAGGAGTTGTTGTTAGGAGATGTCTTAGTTTTTCAAAACTTTCTTGGAATTTTTTAGACCATATATATTTTGTTCCTTTCTTTTGTAGGGATGTTATAGGATGATCAATATTTGAAAACCCTTCAATAAACTTTTGGTAGTATCCTGTTATACCCATAAATGATCTTATGTCTGAAACATCTTTTGGAATTGGCTAGTCGATAACGGATTTTATTTTTTCAAGGTCAACAAATATTCCTTGTTTAGAAACTATATGTCATAAATATTTAATTTCATCCTTATAAAAATCACATTTAGTAAGTTTAGCATATAGATTCTTTCTTTCAAGATTTATAGAACCATTCTTAAGTGTTCTTCATGCTCATGTTCATTTCTTGAGTATATTAGTTTATCGTCGATGAAGACAATTACAAATTTATCTAAGAATTTACTTAGGATAGTATTCATTAGACACATAAATGAGACTAGGGCGTTTTTGAACCCAAATTGTATCACTACAAACTCATGATGCTCATATCTCGTCCTAAGAGTTGTTTTGTATATATCTTCATCTTTAATTCTTACTTGATGATGTCATGCTTGTAAATCATTTTTTGAAAATATCGTTGCGCCACGTACTTGATTGAATAGATCATCGATGCGGGGTAAAGGATGTCTATTTTTAATTGACATTTTGTTAAGTTGTCGATAGTCTATACAGAGTCGTAAGGTTCCATCTTTATTCCTGACAAATAGTACCAACACTCCCCAAGGAGATACACTTGGTCTAATATACTTTTTGTCTAATAACTCTTGAAGTTGATATTTTAGTTCATTAAGTTACAAGATATCCATCTGATATGCAACCTTTGAAACCAACACCACTCCAGGTAGTAAGTCTATAGAGAAGTCTATCTATCTCTTAGGACGTAATCCAGGAATCTCTTGAATTACGTCTTGAAATTCTTGCAAGATAGGGAAAAATTCTATATCTTTCTTACTTTATTCTTTTTCATTATCTATTACATGAAAAAAAAATACTTTACATCCCTTATGAATACATATTTTAATATGCAATGTTGAGGTCTTTCTAATACTAATGGTTCTTGGTATTCCTTTAATGTCAATAATGTCACCATTTTAATCTACATAAGTAAATGTTTTTTCATATCAATTTAGAATTACCTTATATTTTTCTCACTAGTCCATGTCGATTAATACATCATATGATCCTAGTTGTAAAACATCCAAATATTCTTGAGTTTTAAATCCATTCATACTAATTTCACAACCTTTAACAAGATTTGTAACTTTCCTTTTTGTTCCTGTTGCAAGTTGTACTAGCCATGCTTTTTCAAAATTGTCCTTTTGTAGTTTACAATTTTCTACTATATTAGGTGAAACATAACTTAGACTATAACATCGATCAATCAAAATGGAAATTGGTTGATTATTCAGCATACCTTCTACTTCCACCATGGAAGCAGGATGAACTTCTTGTATGTTCTCCAAGGCTTTGCTAATCTTTGGGGTACTGCTTGATATTTCACCAATTGTAGTAGCTTCATCAAATATATTTATATTTTTGTTGTTCTTCTTCTTGTGAGGACAATCCTTAAAATAATGTGTTTCTCCACACTCCCAACACTTTATTGGTTCCTTTTGGTAAGTTTATTTGTTATAAAAGGTTGTTGGTTTTGCATTTTTATTATCAGACAAGTTATAAAGCTTATTATTTCTATAGTTATTTCCTTGAAACCCTTTTGCAATGTTCTTATTGATAAAATTTCCTTCTTTTCTTCATGTATAAAATATTTTAACTTTCTTTCCCTTATAGTTTTTATCATTTTCATTTATGGTTTTATATTGTTCAAAACATAGTTTAGCCTTACACATAGCTTCTTTTAAAGTCTTGGGATTGTCAAATTCAATCGTATCTTTATATGAGGCAGGTAAAAAACTCAAAAAGCATTGTATCTTTGGTTTTTCATCCACAATATATGGTACATAGCGCAATAAGCTTAGAAATTTGTTGCAAAAGTCTTTCATAGTTAAATTTCCCAATTTCAATTCATAAAATTATTTAGACTTACCTTCATAATATTGTTCTGATAGATATTGTTTCTTAAAATATCTTTTAAAAGTATTCCAAGTGATTTTGCGTTCCTTAATATTCTTTACCCTTTTGATATCTTGCCACCAAATATCTACCTTCTTAGTTGGATTATATATGGCCACTCTTTCTTTAAGTTCATTTGAATAATTATATATCTAAAACTATTTTTGCATCCTAGAAAGCCAAGCTTTTGCTTCTTCTCTAGTCTCAATCTCACCATTAAATATTGGAGGTTTAATCTTTTTAAATTCTCCCATAAATTTCTCATGATGCTTATGTTTCTTTTTAGTTTTTTGTTCCATTTTTTCACTATCCTCTCTTGAAGTTTGAGTTTCTTTAAAAACAAATTATGTCGTTGATTAAATATGTTCAAATTTCCTAGATGTATTATTGTGCACATCAGTTTTACAATCACTAGAAAATTGACTTTTATTCTTGTCAGAGTTATGATTACACAGTTTGTCTAACAATATTGCATTAAGTTCTTCTTGTGTCTTTATAATTCGTTCATTATCTCCCTTAAGAGTTTTAAATTCTTCCTTTAAACCATGTACAATATGAATCAATTTGGATTCTTTGTTATCCCTGCTTTCATTCAAATTAACCCATATATTTCCCTCACCAATATTTCCTTGTTCAAGATTTTCTCGTTCGTTTTGATGTGACCCTTCTTTCGGTAGAATAGGTACTTTTGTCATCTTTCCTGCAATGAAAATGTTCTTCCCAGTGGTAAGAATAAAATAAAACAATAGTAAATTAGTCTTTCTGGTTGAGCTCATAAGGCCAAGTATGGTTCCTAAAGATTTAATACCATTATTTTACATACCCATAAAAAAACTTAGACAATAATATTTTATTTCCAAATAATTAAACAATATTACTCATTTATTTGACCACATAAAGTTTTTCCTTTAATAGAAATAATAGTTCTATGTGCAATCTTACTAGACTTGCTTTTCCTAAGTTATAGTATTTCTGGCACAACTTTAAATCTATGTTATAATTCATGTGGTAATGTTATGGTTTCATATTACAATTCCATGGTCTAACTTTTGCATTGACAACCTTTGTTGATTATTCTAAAGGGGGAGGGACCTTGTCGCAACCTTTCTTTTCCTAACTTAAGTTGATGGATTAATCGTTTAATTATTATGTCGTTACAAGTTAATGGTGGTTTTTCTCAACCTCTCAAGCGTGGAAATAGGTGAAGGATTAAACCAATAATTATATCATAATTCTGTTTTGTTTAGTCGGCGTTAATCATGATTTGACTTTTAATACAAGAGTGGTTGGTAGAAGTTAATTCTGGGCTTGACATACCCTATGTTTTTAATTAAACACATGTCCCTATCCTCCCATGGTAATCCTTCTGTGTGATAGGAGTGATCATCTTGGAACGAGTGCTGAGAGGGTAAGTCCCCACCACCCTGTGCATATTTCGATCATTCACATCACTGTGTGGAAAAATTCCAATGGAAGACAAGGGTTCCTTCTGGTTCACATTAGATGGCTTAGGGTTTAATTTATTTATCATCTAGCTTCCGCTACTTGATTCTTAGGGTTTCTATGTCGCATACTATCTCTCCGTATATTTTACCTTTACTCGGTTTCATTTCTTCTGTGTTTGAATTCACTTTGTCGTTTGGGAGCTTGGGCATAATCCCATCTAGAGTCACTTTCCTTACCTTGTTAAAGGATGTTTGCGATTTCTCTTAATGGTTTGCATTTTGTAATCTTGTCAAAGGTGTTTTCTTGTTGAATTTTTTAATGGTCATGCGCGCATTTTCTTTACTCTATTTAACATTCAATGATTGTTTCTATCGTGAACTTGTCACGAGTTTTGGTTTGGAAACACTACAAAGTTTTCTGATAATGGTTGCGAGTGTATTGGTTATATTTTTCTCATTGTATTATTCTTCTGATAAGGTGGATCTTTTAGGATTCTTTGACTAATAATGGGCCCTTGTTATTTATGAGGGTATCCATCAGGAAGAAAAATGAGAGTTCTGGTTGGTCAAAATCATTCCACTGTGGGAGTTTTGTTGCGAGGTAGAGATACGCCTGGTAAACACATACCCTAACTCTTTTGTTATATTTGTAAATATTTTGGTTCCATTTTGTAATGTTTTTGTGTGTCAATGCACGTATACTCAACCACAATTATAGGGTTTTACCCCGAGACAAACATTTCAAAATACCTATAATTATTATTTTTTTTTTTTTACTGTGTTCCCTTTCTCAATGTGATAATTTACCATAACCAGATGCCACTTTGATTCTTCGTTTGAAAAATGTTATGGAAAGGTGTGGTTTATGGCTCCTTGGCTAGGGCACTGAACCTTTAAGAGGTAATTCGGTTTCCATAAAGGACCCTAGCTATCTATGAGGGATCTATACTATTGTCTTTGCTTTGAATTAGTTGGGTGGTTACCTATAATCGACCTATTTTGGTCTATTTTAACAATAAGAATGTAATTTATTCCTTTTTCTATGTCTCGTTGTATAGATACTACAAAAATATGGTTGCGTATAAGGGTTCTATTACTTTTATTTGCAATTTAACTGACACTAGGTTATTTCCTCGTTCTTGTTGAAAGGATTTTTTCTCCTGTTAATTTACGAAGTCGGGTTGAAAAATATGTAGCTCCCTTAACTATTTATTAATGGAATTTTGTTTTTCTTGTTTGTGTTTGTGAGTGCTTCCATCTTTTACTTGCCATGCTCATATAATTTTTCTTTGTTTCCTTCTCGTTTAAAAATGGTCACAGAAAATATCAGATTGGTTATATTTGAAAAAATTGTACTTGGATGTTAGTATTTGATACCCTTAGCCTTCTATATATATTCTAGATTTTATTCTCGGAAATAACATTATCATTTATCCTCTGGTATGTTGGTTTTTTTTCCATTTATATAGTTTTCCTCTCTATATTTTCTAAAATTTTCTTTATAGAAACAACATTATCGTTTTAGCATCTGGTGTGTTGGTTGTACTTCAAATTTCATAGTATACCTCTCTACTATAATTGTGTTTATACTTTTTTCATTGGTTATGGATATAATCGTTCACTCCGATATTTATCATGAAAATCGTAAAATTGGAATGATATGAGAGAAAATATGCTAATCTCTAGATAGATTTGTAGCGGCCCTCTGTGTTACGCCTAAGAAACAACGAAGCACAAAAGGTAAAAATATTTGTTTTTGAATTAAGAAAATAACATCAACACATGATCACAACATCACCTAATCAACAACATCATAAGTAACAATAGTATTGGCTACTCATTGAAATTACTAACAATGCATTCAACGCGTCTACAAATGATAGTGACACATAACATAAATAGCGTATCAGATTAGCACATCATAATCATCTTGAAACAATTTACAACAACATTCAATCAAATAATGAATATAAAATGACTACCCACCCAACCTACCGTGGATGGTTAGGACCTCGAGGACACATAAGAAACGTTCAAGCCCAGGTTCCAATTGATTTTAACCATTTAAGGTCTTAGGGATAGCGACTTTTTTGGGGAGCAAGGAGGTGTCTACGTCTCACTAACAACAAGTCCAATCATCAACTAGATTGATCCATCAATCCTATTCATCAAATGATCATGGCGCAAGGGTAACCATCATTTTTATCAATCATACATCAACATTTAAATATTCATTGCGTGCGAGATTAAACAATTCTAGAACATTCACATGTCAACTTAAGTAATGGCGCAAGAGGAAACTAGTTTCTAAATCAATCATACATGTACAAAATTTCATGACGCAAAATTAATTAACATTAGATTCAAGGTGCAAGAGAATGATGACAAACAAATCACACGCCTGCTTAATTTAATTCACGCAAGTAAATTTTATGAGTAAGAAAATAATGCATCACTATTATTGCAATGCACACGAGTAATCAAAGTTAAATCATTGTACGTCCATCATTATTCCAATGAAAAAGCAATCCAATTATTTAATCACAACATATCAATGGCACAAGGTAATAATTTATTAAATTAAGGTGCAGACGAAATAATCACTCCATCCATCTAGTATCAACATTAAATCAATGGTGCCAGAGAACCCATTACTTAGTCATTACACATCAACAAATTTTTCATAGCGCAAGCAATCCAATGTCTAAACATTCATTCTTTACATCAAAAAAAAATTGTGCGCAAGATCTCTCATACTAACCAACATACATTATAGTATAATTTCAGTGCGCGCAAAGAGTTTAATCTATCAATTTCGGGTCGCAAAGGAATAACTACAAGCGATCACATGTCTACTTTATTCAAGTGCCAGGAGAATCTATGGTTTGTTTCTTGGATTTATTTAGGTGGGCCTAAGACCCTTTAAAACGATCGATGAGGCATAATCAAACATATTAGACCTCAGACATCAACGTTTAAATTGAACATTTAACTAACCTTTTATTGCACCTTTAATAAAATTTCAAGTTGAGCCTTAAATAATCATTAAGTTGAACATTTAATAACATTTAATTGAACCTTTAATACACATTTACGTTGAGCATTGAATAAACCTTTAGTTGGTCATTCAATAAACATTTAATTGAATAATTAATAACATAAAATAAAACTCGATAAAAAAAAACTAAAATATCAGATATCACTTACCTTGATACAAGGCTAAATTGAAGGCTTAAAATGTTGAGTTGGCTAGCTAAACAATAGGAGGTTCCATGAACACCCAGCTTTCCTTAAATGCCAACCCGTGGGGTGAATAAGTGGAAATCCGCAGAGTTAACAATGAAGGAGAAAAACGCAGGGATTTTGGTGTGAAATTGCTGAGCAGGAAGGTGTAAATTTGTTGGGATTGTAGGCACAATTTTGCGGTGTAAAATGATGTAAATTCGTTGGGCCTTAGAGGGAAAAATTTGTTGTGTAATAAAGAGTCAATCGTTGAGATATAAAGGAAATAATGTTTTGAGTGAAGGAAGGTAATATCGATGATCACCTTGGGTTACCATATACCATCAAATCGTGGCAGAGAGGGTCAAATTCGTGGAGGGGAGATCCCAATTTAGCAGAGGATTCAAGATATTTACCATTTCTCCCAACACTCAAAAGGGAATTTCTTTTGATTAACTGTAGATTCAATTTAACAATTCTCCCAGAAAGGCAGAGAGCATTTCGTTTTGATTTACTGTAGATTCAATTACTAATTCTCCCAGCAAGGGAGAGAGAATTTATTTTTGATTTACTTTAGATTCAAATTACCCAATCTCCCAACAAGGCAAAGATCATTTTGTTTTGATTTATTGTAGATTCAATTACCAATTCGCCCAACAAGGCAGAGAGCATTTCATTTTGATTTACTGTAGATTCAATTACCAATTCGCCCAGCAAGGAAAAGAGCATTTCGTTTTGATTTACTATAGATTCAATTACCAATTCGCCCAGCAACACAAAGAGCATTTCATTTTTATTTACTATAGATTCAATTTTCCCAATCGCCCAGCAAGGAAGAGAGAATTTCGTTTTGATTTACTATAGATTCAATTACCAATTCACCCATCAAGGCAGAGAACAATTCGTTTTGATTTACTATAGATTTAATTACCACTTCGCCCAACAAGGCAAGAGCATTTCATTTTTATTTACTGTAGATTCAATTTACCAATACACCCAGCAAGGCAGTGAGCATTTCATTTGGGGGAAAACGTGGTAAGAATTCAAAGGGAATTTGAATCAGTTCTTGATTGTTTTTCTTTTTTCTTTATTGGTAGCAATCTCACTAGAGAGAATTTCGAATTGGAAAAAGGTGGTATGGATCGAATAGTACAAACTCGTGTTCGAATTAGATTGGCAGTGATCAAAATTTATATAGATAGACTTCCATACTCAGATTGAAATTAACCAAGGTGGTGATCAAACATTTTTGTATGTGTGCATTCAGCTCAAATTGAGATTAAAAAGACGATGTTCAGACATTTATGTGCATATATTCAAGCTCAGATTTACTTGAAATTATTAGGAATCCACCTCTAGCATTTATAAACGCATCTAGGAGATTATCTATTGCTCTTGAGATCTCATAGCAAGGCAATAAAAAAACTACATTATACAAATTAATCCAAATGCAATTAGAAGTTTCAATAAAATACTGTAACGGAAGGCGAGAAGTCGATGATGATCTCCTATGCTTGCACTTCGTCTTGCTCCCCACTTGCTAACTGTGAAGACCTCATCGGTACTTCCCAACCAACACTAGGGTTACTCTTCTTCCCCCTTAGCCTCTCAAGACACAAAGGGGGCACGCACACAAACCAGACAAAAATCTAGCTCCCAACTTGCCTCGTAAAATCAAGCTACCACTCCCTCTCAAGATGGATATCCCAACTCTCACAAGTAAAACCAGTCAAAGAAATTTCGGAAGCATAAATTTACTCATACTAGTCATCATCCATTCCTCTTCTCAACCATCTCTTTTATATAATTTTTCTTAGTGACCACTTTCCAATGCATGTTTAATTTGTTTTATTAAAAATTAATTAGGAATTACTCTCGTAGTACACTTGTCACCTGTTCCCTTAGTTGGACCAATAAATTCACCATTTAATTTAATTAAATGTCAATTTCCCTCAACCATCCTAAAAGGGCTCCTAAAATCTCTCCTAGTTGTTCATTTCTTCCCTCTATTTCCCTTTTAATGACTAACGTCTTTCTAAAACTTAGTTGGGTTTAATTTATGAAAGTTTTTTAGTTAGACTAGAATAGATTCATTTCTATGCTTCCACATTTTTTTTACATTTATTTCATATCTTATCTTAGTTTAAAATTGGTATTCTTTTGCACATATTATATAATTAAATATTTGGATACAAAGTTTTACTCTTACAATTCCTAATTTGATTTTTCGTTATCCCCCACCACTTATTAAATTTATAATTTAAATTTTTAGTCTTCTTACCCACTTTAGACTTAGGCTCAAATTTTTAAAATAGGCTTAGAATGTTTTTAGGAAATTTTATAATTAATAAAAAATTATCATTTAATAATTATTTGAAGTCCCAGCAAGGCAGAGAGCATTTTGTTTTGATTTATTCTAGATTCAATTACCAATTCACCCAGCAAGGCAGAGAGCATTTCATTTTGATTTACTGTAGATTCAATTACCAATTCGCCTAGCAAGGAAAAGAGCATTTTGTATTGATTTATTGTAGATTCCATTACCAATTCTCCTAGCAAGACAAAGTGCATTTCATTTTAATTTACTATAGATTCAATTTTCCCAATCGCCCAGCAAGGAAGAGAGCATTTTGTTTTGATTTACTGTAGATTCAATTACCAATTCTCTCAGCAAGGAAGAGAACGTTTCGTTTTGATTTACTATAGATTTAATTACTAGTTATCCCAGCAAGGAAGAGAGCATTTCATTTTTATTTACTGTAGATTCAATTTACCAATTTTCCCAGCAAGGCAACGAGCATTTCGTTTTGGGAAAAATGTGGTAAGAATTTAGATGGAATTTGAATCATTTTTTTATTGTTTTTATTTTTTTTGACTAGTAGCGATCTCACTAGAGAGAGTTTCGAGTTGGAGAAAGGTGGTATGGATCGGATAGTAAAAACTCGAGTTTGAATTAGATTGGCAGTGATCAACATTTCTATAGGTAGACTTTCATACTCAAATTAAAATTAACCAAGGCGGTGATCAAACATTTTTGTATGTGTGCATTCATCACAAATTGAGATTAAAAAGGCCATGGTCAAACATTTATGTGTATATATTCAAGTTCATATTTACTTAAAAATAGCGGTGAAATTATTAGGAATCCGCCTCTAGCATTTATAAAAGCATCTAGGAGCCTATCTCTTCCTCTTAAGATCTCACAACAAGGTAATAAAAAAACTAAATTATACAAATTAATCCAAATGCAATTACAAGTTTCAATAAAATATTGTAACCGAAGGCGAGAAGTCGATGATGATCTCCCATGCTTGTGCTCCATCCCGCTCCCTGCTTGCTAACCATGAAGACCTCACGAGTACCTCCCATCCAATACTAGGGTTACTTTTCTTCCCCCTTATCCCCCCGAGCCACAAATGGACCACACACACAAACCATACAAAAATCTGTCTCTCATCTTGCCTCGCAAGGTCAAGCTACCACTCCCTCTCAAGCTGGGTATCCCAACTCTCACAAGTAAAACCAATCAAAAAGATTTCGGAAGCATAATTTTACTATAACATCCTGCTCTTGTGCACTGAGCGAACTTATTATTTGAGGACACTTTCTCGCAAGTGATCCAGATTACTATACTATTAAACATTTGATTTTGATTATGAGATGTTATGGGTTGATGACATCTTGTTTTACTACGTTGAAATAGTCAGGTGCTATTGACTCGGTTTTACTGAGTGTGCAGGATCTTGGATCTCGAGGATGAAGAGGCATCAATGGAACCCCTTGGAATCCGGATCGAGACGGGGAGTGTGCCATTGGGGTTTGATTTTTTTATATGTGATATTAGTGCATCTAATTAGATGATATGATATGGATATATTTTGACATGATTCGTTGATGATGCACGCTGAGGATAGATTGCAGACAAGACTCACATGTGGAGTAAAGGGTTCACGCATGACTATGAGAGAGTTTGAGGGAGAGGTGTGGACAACAACCCTGCCACAGCCTACTAGCACTTCCGTTGTGGCTCGAATTGTAGGTTAACGTTTACCTAGTTATGTTACTATATTATGATAATTAAAAGTTAATTAAAAAATAAAAAATAAAAAATAATAATAATTATGTTATTATACTATGATAATTAAAAGTTAATTTCTACACCTACAAATTGAGTTCTAAATGAAAAGGGGAAAGAGGGAAATCTAGAATAATTAGGAAACTAGGAAAAGAGGGAAACCTAAAAAGAAAAGGGAAACACAAGGGGAAAAGTAGAAACTCAAATTTAGTAAGGTATCTACCATTTAAGAACTTTCTAGTTTTAAAATCAACTAGCAAATTAATAATGGGGAAATTCATTAAAACCTGTAAAAGAAATTGGGGACACCTAGGGGTGATTCTATGAGTGACTCTAGGTGGGTGAGGGAAATAAGGGTAATTAATTAATTAAAGAAATTAATTTGTGGAGGAACGAAGGGGATGGGTGACACATGCACGAGGAGGAATTTTTATGAATTAATTTATTAAACTTTAAGTAAAATGGGATTTGGGAAAGTAAGGGACTTCGAAACTCTATATATTGAAGGGAGGAGAAGGATAAAGTGTAACATCCCGCTCTGGCGCACTGAGAAACTTATTATTTGAGGACACTTGCTCGCAAGTGATCTGGACCTTTTTGATGTTAGACCTTTTATACTTGATTATGATGCGATTGACAGATGACATGATGTGTTACTATTTGATGTAGACAGGTGCTATTGACTCAGTTTTATTGAGTGTGCAAGGTTTTTGGATCTTGATGATGCAGAGGCATCGATGGAACCCACTTGGACTCTGGATTGAGTCAGGGAGGGTTCTATTTGGGTCGATATATTTACTGTGATGTTTCATTTGATTTGATGATTTGATGTTGACATTTCTGACATGATTTTTGATGATCCAGGATGACGATAGCTTTTCGACCAGACTCACATATGGAGTAAAGGGGCCACACACGATTTGCAGAGAGGTTGAGGGAGAGGGGTGGACAGCAGCGCTGCCATTGCCTACTAGCACTCCCGT
>SNQJ01S0085052.1:44049-55814 GCA_010110895.2 Picea sitchensis
TATATTTAAATCTAATATGCATATGTAGATATCTCTTAAAAGTATGTTTAGAAGGTTCCTAAGCCAGTCATTGTAAATTATAAGAGTCAGAGGGACTCTATAAAATTTCTATATTTCCACCTTATATGTTGATAAGAGTGAGAAGGATTTTGTAAGAGAGTATCTATATTGCCACCTTATATGTTGTAAAGAGTGAAAGGAGTCTCGTTAAAGGGGTTTCTAGATAGCCACCTTAAATATTATTGAAGTATGAGGAATATTGTTAAATGGATTTCTATATAGCCACTTTGTTTTAAAGTGAGAGGAATCTCATTATAAAGATTTCTAAGCCTTTCGAAAATAGTATAGACAATTGTATTGTCTAATAATCAACTAAAGCNTATATTTAAATCTAATATGCATATGTAGATATCTCTTAAAAGTATGTTTAGAAGGTTCCTAAGCCAGTCATTGTAAATTATAAGAGTCAGAGGGACTCTATAAAATTTCTATATTTCCACCTTATATGTTGATAAGAGTGAGAAGGATTTTGTAAGAGAGTATCTATATTGCCACCTTATATGTTGTAAAGAGTGAAAGGAGTCTCGTTAAAGGGGTTTCTAGATAGCCACCTTAAATATTATTGAAGTATGAGGAATATTGTTAAATGGATTTCTATATAGCCACTTTGTTTTAAAGTGAGAGGAATCTCATTATAAAGATTTCTAAGCCTTTCGAAAATAGTATAGACAATTGTATTGTCTAATAATCAACTAAAGCACCAAAAATGGATCGAATTGTCTAAGTCATCATTCTTGATTATGAAGAATCAAAAGAAAAGGAACAGAAGGATGCAGGAAGTTGGAACATGTATACTCGGAAGTAGAAAGAGCATCGAAGTTGTTAGTAACATTTAATGTATTAGGCACAAGAGTATTCAAGTCTCCAAGTCACAGGAGAAGCGCCCGAGCGCAGCACGAAAAAATCTCGTTTCAAGCTTCCAAGCGAGTAAGCGAGCAAAATTATATTGTCGACGATCCAGATTCTTCCATAAGAGCAGATCGACGGATGGCGGGAAATCGTTGTTAGAGGAGTTGCGCCGAGACTAGCGCAATGGATAGCACCCATATTACGTGCAGGAATGGATGGCAACCATCCATCCCAAAGGATGCGTGGCATGAGATCTAGTCACGTCAGCTTTTCAGCAGTCGCGAGTTCAAAGGGTGAAGGTTTTATGTCATTGTACATCTCGAAACCTCGAACCCCGAAACGCCGAAAGCGCCCAAAGTCAGGCCCACGGTGTCAAGGAGCAGTCTCAGCCGTCCATCTAAAGGGGACACCTGGCGTGCGATTAGGATCCTCTCCTTTTAGCCCATCATGATTTCAAAGTGCAAGGAGCAGCTCCCTCATATCCCCGATGCGCGAAGTGACGAGAGCGTCCAGGACCTGGGGCCCACAACATCGTCGGGTGATTTTAGGACCATCAGATTTGAGAAGGACGCATGGCACCCAATTGATCCATCTCGGTGTTTCGCTCATCGTGACTATGATAAGCAAGGATCAACTCCTTCCTATTTGTGAACGTCGAAAGAGCCTGCGAGAATAAACGTAGAGTCATAGCCCGTGGTCACTTGGGAAATAAAAAGAGTTGTGCAAAGGGGGGGGCCAAAGGCGTCGGGTCTAGTCGCCGAAAGGTTCATTGCGATCTCCAGGTGCCATTCGATTCGACCTCAAGCCTGGTTTTCGCTTGAAGTAAATGAAGGTGAGACGGGGTGGTTGAAACCTCTCCTCATGCATTAAGTGTAGGGTATGGAGAGTCTGGCAAGTGGTCTGCCCAAGAGGGTCCTGTGTACCACTTTTTCCAAAGAAGACATGCCAAGTCCTCGACTAGCCAGGGGAGGTCTACACACGCTACCTCAACTCTTAATGGCTCAACTACTTCTCTTACAGGAGCCATGCGCAGTTAAGATGGCGTCTGACGAAGAATATCTGTCCGAATTTGGTTGATGGGACATCAAGCCTCGGGTGGTTGAGTACGCCTCTGTTAGGTGAATTTTTCTGAGTCTATAGACTCAGTCTTTGTATTTTGTAAAGCATCGATGGTAGAGAAAAGCTCCCGATTGTAAAGTTTTAGCAACACTCTAATTCTCTGGTTATGCATCTGTATGCGAGATTTCTTGTTTTATGACAGACAGTCTTTCTTACTCCATCTAATTTTCATCTTATACTGAGAGAGTTCGTGAACGACTGATTCATGCGAATTATTGCAATCATGTTATGATAAAGGATTTATTGTTGCATTGTTGTATTCTCCGGTGTTTTGCATTTGAATGTAAGAAGATCTTGCGTTTAGATGCCTTCTCCTACAGTCTGTTAGAAACCTGATGTTTACGACAGACCTTTGCATCTCTCTGATACAAGTCTTCCTCCTACTCACCCTTACTACAACTCACTGTCTAAATTTTGATCAAGACCTCACCTGCCCACGCCTACCTGGCCTAGTTTTGGAGTTAGAACCACATCGTTTGAGTTAACTTCCATTTGATCAACCCATTAAACAAAACGTGACAATAAACTGATGGGCGTTGGGCTCTGCTCCTGCTGTAATCCAGGGGTAACTTCTAACACTAACATTTCTGGCGCCGTTGTCGGGGACGAAGTTGAAAATTTTCCCCGGGATTGAACGACATTGAGCCTCTGATTCTGAAGGTGCATCGGGTATCAGAGCCTTTAAAGATTGCTACTGTGCACCTGGCGACTCCATTGTGACGACTCCACTGTGACGAACCTGCCGTGGTAATTGTGGCTTTCAGAGGCAGACACACGTGGTCTCATCCACAACTGCCTCTAGCTACACTTGAAACTGATCCGTAGGTGGTTCTTAGGAAAGGAAAGGCCTCTGAAGAAGAAGCTTCCACCGCTGAACCAGGTATTCCGCCATCTCCTTTTGTAGGAACTCCATTTTCTCCTCCTCAGTTTCTTGACTGACCTCCTTCCGAGGTGTCCCGTTTCCTGAATTTTGGGAGTGTTCCTGCTGAGTTTTCCCCTCCTGGTCTGGCATTGGAGGGAGAAGCCCTTGTCACTCCCCTCTCCTTTGAAGCCGTACTTTGGCATAGACCCAAGACCGCTGAATATTTCCCCACTCCTCCTCTTGTTATTGTTACCACTCCTACACAAAAAGGAGCATCTGCTGACTTGAGCTCATTAGCCTTCTCCTTAAATCCCCTTTTGTTTCCCATTCCACTTCGAAACGCATTCCAAGTAGCTCCTTCGTGAACTCCTTCTCCTTCGAGTTCTCCTCCACCTAATATTCTTATGGATGGTGCTAATCCCCCTCTAAATATAATGGACGCGATAGTCGCTGTCAGGTATGCTCCCTTAATCCTACCTCATCCTATGAATCCTCTCCCTGCTGGAGATTACTTGAAATACATGCCCAAGTTCACTAGGGAAGGGGACGTAACTGCGGAGGAGCACCTGGCTGCTTTCTACAGTTATGTAGACAACCTAAACATTGAAAATGAAGATGGCTAGATGAGAGTCTTCATCCAAGGCCTGGATGGCGAGGTGAGGAAATGGTTTAGAGGACTGGCCCCCAGATCTATTGCTTGGATCGAAGCTCTGGATAGTGCTTTCCTGAGGCAGTGGGGAGATAGGAAGGATTTCATGTATTACATGACAGAGTTCGGGTATTTGAAGAAAATGGAAGGAGATTCTGTCTCTGACTTCTCCAAAAGATTTAATAAGACGTATAATAAAATTCCTGCTGAAATAAAACCCTCAGAAGCCTCGGCCAAAATTTCCTATGCTAGTGCGTTTGGTCCCGATTTCTGTCTTTTATTGAGAGAAAGAAGAGCCACCTCCTTAGCTCAAATGCAAGATGCAGCCATAGAGGTGGAATCAAATGTGTTAGTAGCTGATAGACTGAGGAACAAGGCCGACGCAGATAGGAGAAAGGGAAGATCAGAAACCTCAACTTCTGGCCCATCGATGCCCCACCCTCAAGTGGATTAACTGACCAAGATGGTGAAGTCTCTCTCTGCAGAGATGGAGAGAATGAAGGTGGAAGGGAGACAAGCATACAAGGGCCCTCAAAACGTCAAAAACAAAGGAGGTTTCAGGAGGCCAAACCATGTTGTTCCCCCAACTGTGCAAAGAGAGAGGGGGAGAGACAGAGAGGACCAGAAAATTCAGGCCCCTTTTCAAAACAATTTTATGGCCGAGGAAGAAGAAGGGGGAATAGATGAGCTTGATCCTGAAATCCATTGCTTCGGAGACACTCCTCCTTTTCCTCATCTCACTCAATCAGCATATGAGGAATCTCTCATGGACAGTAAGCTAAATGAACTGAGCAAGGGAGACAAGGTTAGTGGCAGCCAAGGAAGATATGATCTGAGGTCTAAGAAAAGGACAGTATCACCTGATGTTCCTGAGCAGTCCACTAGAACAGAGAAACCTGATAATGAAGCAGCAGACAGTCACAGAGGTAAGAAGACCTGACCCCTCTCTCCCATAGTCCAGAGTCATGTTCCCAAAATAAAATAAATCCTGAAGCTTACATCTTCTTTTAATTTCGAGCATGAAATTCAAAAGATCGGAATTCTTGTGCCCCTAACCAAATTGATTAAACATGAAGGGTTCAAGAAATGATTCTCTGAGATTTTACAGTCTAAGGTCTCATGCCTTCCCACCAACTCCATCAATTTGCAAGATGAAAAGCCTACATTTATTCTAGGTCCTATGGTAGAAGACAGGAATGACTCATCCCCTCCCTTCTACACTTCCTTGAACATACATGACAAAGTACTGCACAACTGCTTGAGGGATTCAGGGGCTTCCCNNTAGGGCTAGAAGTCACTCGAGCCTATCATGACCTCTATTCCTTTGACTCCAGAAAAGTTCAATGTCTAGGAGTTATCAAAGACCTGGTCGTGACCTTGTTTCAGTTGCCCATGAAAAGTGTGGTCATGGAGATTGTAGTGGCTGATGTCCCCCCCAAGTTTGGTATGTTGTTATCAAGATCTTAGATAAAAATACTAGGGGGAACTTTGTAGATGGACCTCACATATGCTACTATCCCAGTATTTGGAGGAGAACATAGGAGGTTATACAGGGAAGCCCAATTGGCCTATATAATCAGTGATGAAGCCAATCCTACCAACCATCCCATTTTTTCCTTGGATACTAATTTAGGTTCCAGTTTACTACAACTCACTCATGCTCCCGAGCCTCCTCTTAAACTCAGAAAGAAGCCCACCACTCCTCATGAATTTCCTCCCTCCATCAACCCTGTCTGGAAAATGTTTTTTGATGGAGCCTGTTCCAGGGAAGGCGCAGGTGTTGGGGTGTTTTTTGTGTCACCTTCTCATTTGTGTCACCTTCTCAGGAGACCATATCCTTGTCATACAAGCTGGAATTTGAAACCACCAACAATGTGGCAGAGTATGAAGCTCTTGTTCTGGGTATGAGAGCTGCAAAAGAAATGGGAATTAAAGAGATAGCCATATTTGGAGATGCTGAGTTGATTATTTAGCAAGTCAGAAATGCCTATCGTGCCAATAATCCCGGGCTCAGAAATTACAGAAATGAGGCATGGGACCTGATTGATAGTTTCTTCTTGGCTTTTAACATTTCTTTCATTCTGAGGGGGGAAAATACTTCAGCCGATTCTTTAGCTGTCTCAGCTAGTTTGCTCAAAGTTCCTCTACCGCCTATGGTCAAATCTGAGGTTGAAATAAAATATAGGCCCTCTATACCGAACAATGTCAAGCGTTGGAAGGTATTCGAAGATGATTTGGAAATCAAAAAGTTCCTCCAATCTGTTGATGAATTTTCTACGTTTCACATTGATCAGGATCCTGACGCGGAAGATGACCCTCATCCTGAGGTGTTTTTAAATAAAATTGCTAACCACCAGATTATTCAGCTACCTAGCAATCACATTCAAAGGGGACTAATCCCTTTAGAAAGATTGTTCGATGGGAATGATGTGGCAGAAAAGGGTAGGGTTTCATATGGAGATGTTGGAATGGCCAAGTGCAACACTGGCACACCGGAGGAGCCTAAGTTTGTCAAGCTGTCAAGGAGTTTAACCACAGAACAGAGGGCCGAATATACTGAGTTGCTGAGAGAATTTGATGATGTGTTTGCATGGACCTATGAAGACCTCAATACGTATGACACATTCGTCATTGAACACAAAATCCCACTGAAGGAAGAGGCTAAGCCATTCCGGCAGAAGCTAAGACAGAAAAATCCCATGTTGCTGCCTGTCATGGAAAAAGAAGTGAAGAAGTTCTTAGAGGCCCAGATCATAGTCCCCTTGAGATATTCCGAATGGGTGGCCAATTTGGTTCCAGTAAGGAAGAAAAGTGGAGAAATCAGGCTTTGTGTCGATTTCAAGAACCTGAACAGGAGCTCAAAGAAAGATAACTATCCCCTACCCAACATGGAACACATATTGCAGAGGGTAACTGGTGCATCTAGGATTTCCATGATCGATGGTTTTTCTGGCTATAATCAGATATCGGTCATGCCTGAAGATAGAGAGAAAATGGCCTTTACCACTCCTTGTGGCACATTCATGTATGCCAAAATGCCTTTTGGGTTGATGAATGCAGGAGCCACATTTCAGCAAGCCATGGACATAGCCTTTATTGGGGAAAAAGATCAGTTTGTGGTAATCTATCTGGACGACATCACAGTTTTCTCAAGGTCAGATAAAGAGCACTGTTGTCACTTGAGGAAAGTTTTCTTGAAGGGTCGAAGGTTTGGAATTTCCCTAAACCCCAAGAAATCTTTGTTTGCTATGAAGGAGGGGAAGCTATTAGGCCATATAGTATCAGCAGAAGGAGTGAGGATTGATACTAGCAGAGTGGAGGCAATTCAGAACCTGTCACTTCCCAGGTCTAAGAAGGAAGTTCAGGGCTTTTTGGGGAAGATTAATTTTATGAGGAGATTCGTCTCGAATTTCGTTGAGTTGGTGAAGCACATCATAGCCATGCTCAAGAAGGGAAATGAAGTGAAATGGATCACTACACCCCGGGAATCTTTTATCCAAATAAAAAGGGCATTGACTGAGGCACTTGTGCTGATCAGTCCTGACTATTCCATAGATTTCCTAATCTTCTCTTTCGCTTCTTTTGACACACTAGCAGCAGTCTTGTTGCAGAAAAATGAGGAAAGGAGAGAGCGACCCATTGCCTTCTTCAACAAGGCATTAAGAGATGCAGAGGTCAGGTATGAAATCATGGAGAAACAGGCCTATGCCTTAGTGAAAGCTCTCAAAGCTTTCAAAGTCTATGTCTTTCACTCAAAGGTGATCGCATATGTTCCTTCAGCCTCTGTGAAGGACATCCTTATCCAACCTGACATTGATGGGAAGAGAAGTAAATGGATAGCCAAGATCCTAGAATTTGACTTGGAAATAAGGCCTACGAAATTGATCAAAGGTCAAGGCTTAGCCAAGTTGTTGGTTTAAGCCAATTGCCAATCTTTGAGTGTAAATTTCATGAACGAATGATCATGAATTCAATAGGGTCAGTTTTCTGAAATAGACCCTCAAAGGGAGCCCCCATTGGCTCGATGTCCCTAGTATAAGGATTTCATATACTTTCTGCAAGAGTTGCAGCCTCCAGATGGCTTACAAAGAAACAAAGCAAGAGCTCTGAAGCTCAAGGCAGTCCGATACTGCCTTGTCAATCAAGTTTTATACTGGAAAGACCCCCTGGGGGTGCTTTTAAAATCCATGGATCCACAAGAGGCCGACAGGATCATGGTTGAATTTCACAGCGGCTTATGTGGAGGGCACCATTTCTGGAAGACCACAGCCCACAAAATTCTCAGAGTTGGGTACTACTGGCCCACCTTGTTCGCTGATGTCCATCAAGGAGTTAGAGCCTGTATCCCATGCGAAAGATTTTCAAGAAAGCAACAACTCAAGTCTCTGCCTTTAAAGCCTGTAGTTGTTCCAGGACCTTTCCAGCAATGGGGCCTAGATTTTGTTGGAGAAATCCACCCTGCTTCCAGTGGGCAACACAGATGGATCCTGACTGCCACGGATTTATTTACTAAGTGGATTGAAGCTATCCCCACCAGGAGTACTTCCCATAAGGTAATCAATGGATTCCTGGAAGACCTCATCGTAAGGTTCGGCTGCCCAAGAAAGATTATTACTGATAACGCAGCCTCTTTCAAGGCTGAGCTGTTAGTCAAGTTCTGTGAACAATTTGGGATCAAACTGATTCACTCCACCCCATACTATCCCTAGGGCAATGGTTTAGCAGAATCCTCCAACAAAAGCCTCATAAGGATCATCAAAAGATTACTGGAGGACAACAAAAGGGCATGGAACTCGAAGCTGAAATTCGCTCTATCGGCCGATCGGGTGACCACAAAGAGATCTATAGGCATCTCCCCTTTCCAGTTAGTTTACAGAGTAGAAGATGTCCTCCTTTCTCAGCTGGCTATTCCCATAGCGAAATTCTTCCAGGATTATCAAGAAGAGCCCAATGACATGATCAAAAGGATTCATCAACTGGTAGAAATCCAGCAGGCCAGAGAGCAGGTAATGATCAGAATTCAGGACCATCAGCAAATGACTAAGTAGGTATTCGATAAGAAGGCCAAGAATGAGGGGTTCCAGATAGGAGACCTAGTGCTGAAATGGAATGCTTCTAAGCAAGATAAGGGAAAACACGACAAATTTGAAGCCCTGTGGACCGGGCCTTTCAAAATCTCTGAGGTTTTCTCAAATAACACGTATAGGTTGCAAGATTTGGAGGGTGAAGAAGTTTTCAGCAGCCCAGTAAATGGGCATTTTCTTAAAAAAAAATTTGTCTGAGCCTTCGATGGCTCTTGTGTTTTGTAAATATTGCCCTTTTCGTTCTTTTTTTTTACTTTTATTGTTTCGGCTTAGTAAATGACTCCATAGCCCAACAACAAGGCATTGGAGCTGCAAAAATGAGTCCTTAGAGTATCACAGGGATGAATCTATCCCCCATGGAGCCTAATGTTAGTAACATTTCTTGTCCTGGGCACAAGAGTATTCAAGTCTCCAAGTCGCAGGAGAAGTGCCCAAGCGCAGCACGGAAAAATCTCGTTTCAAGCTTCCAAGCGAGTAAGCGAGTGAAATTATATTGTCGACGGTCTAGATTCTACCATAAGAGCAGATCGATGGATGGCGGGAAATCGCGGTTAGAGGAGTTGCACCGAGATTAGCACAATGGATAGCGCCCATATTACGTGCAGGAATGGATGGTAGTCGTCCATCCCAAAGGATGTGTGGCGTGAGATCTAGTCACGTCGGCTTTTCGGTAGTCGCGAGTTCAAGGGGTGAAGGTTTTATGTCATTGTACATCTCGAAACCCCGAAACGTCGAAAGCGCCTAAAGTCGGGCCCACAGTGTCAAGGAGGAGTCTCAGCGGTCCATCTAAAGGGGACACCTGGTCCACGATTAGGCTCCCCGCCTTTTCGCCCATCACGATTTCAAAGCGCAAGGAGCAGCTCCCTCATATCCCCGATGCGCGAAGTGACGAGAGCATCCAAGACCTTGGGCCCACAACATTGTCAAGTGAGTTTAGGACCATCATATTTGAGAAGGATGCGTGGCGCCCAATTGAGCCATCTCAATGTTTCTCTCATCGTGACTATGATAACCAAGGATCAACTCCTTCCTATTCGCGAATGCTGAAAGCGCTTGTGAGAATAAATGTAGGGTCATAGCCCGTGGTCACTTGGGAAATAAGAAGAGCTGTACAAAGGGGGGGCCAAAGGCATCGGGTCTAGTCACTGAAAGGTTCATTACGATCTCCAGGTTCCATTCGATTCGACCTCAAGCCTAGTTTTCGCTTGAAGTAAATGAAGGTGAGACGGGGTGGTTGAAACCTCTCCTCATGCATTAAGTGTAGGGTATGGAGAGTCGGCAAGCGGTCTGCCCAAGAGGGTCCTGTGTACCAATTTTTCCAAAGAAGCCATGCCGAGTCCTTGACTAGCCAGGGGAGGTCTGCACACGCTAACTCGGCTCTTAATGGCTCATCTACTTCTCTTACAGGAGCCATGCACAGTTAAGATGGCATCTGACGAAGAATATTTGTCTGAATTCGGCTGATGGGACATCAAGCCTCGGGTGGTTGAGTACACCTCTGTTAGGCGAATTTTTCTGAGTATATAGAATCAGCCCTTGTATTTTGTAAAGCATCGATGGTAGAGTGAAGCTCCCGATTGTAAAGTTTTAGCAACACTCTAGTTCTCTGGTTATGCATCTGTATGAGAGATTTCTTGTTTTATGACAGACAGTCTTTCTTACTCCATCTAATTTTCATCTTATGCTGAGAGAGTTCGTGAACGACTAATTCATGCGAATTATTGCAATCATGTTATGATAAAGGATTTATTGTTGCATTGTTGTATTCTCTGGTGTTTTGCATTTGAATGTAAGAATATCTTGCATTTAGATGCCTTCTCCTATAGTCTGTTAGAAACTTGATGTTTACAATAGACCTTTGCATCTCTCTGATACAAGTCTTCCTCCTACTCACCCTTACTACAACTCATTGTCTGAAGTTTGATCAAGACCTCACCTGCCCACGCCTACCTGGCCTAGTTTTGGAGTTAGAACCACATTGTTTGAGTTAACTTCCATTCGATCACCCCATTAAACAAAACGTGACAATAAAATAATGGGCGTTGGGCTCTACTCCTGCTGCAATCCAGGGGTGACTTCTGATGATAACAGAAGTAATGCAAAATGTTCTAGATTCGGTAAAGGAGAGATAATACTCTTCATAAATAAGAGGAATAAAGGTGCATGCTATAATCATATTTAAAACACTATGTCATGTTCATGTGGATGTATAACTTGAACAGAAGAAATCAAGTCAAATACAGATGATAACAGTACATATCAAGTTTTTTTCAAGGCATGAGAGTAATGGACAGGGAATTCATTTAGATACTCCTACATATACATCAACAATATAGGTACAATGATTTCAAAAGGAAAATTCATAGATCAACACTCAACTCGGTTTATATTGTTCGAGATGGACTATCTTCGGTAATAGGATATGGGAGTGGATGTTGGAATACATGATACAAGTATTGCAAAGATTCAATGAACAAGACTTTTTTTGTCAGGGAATTTATGAGCCAAAGTCAGAGCTATATTCCAAAAACGTAGACATAATCACATTAATATAATACCTAGGACCAAACATCCAATATGAAGACAAAATTCCATAATATTTAGCATGATGGAAGAGTGAAGAAGCTTCATCGCTAACTTACTAGATAAGGGAATTTCAGTAAGATGGAAGAGTGAGTTAGAGTTATCATCACTAATTTGTTGAATATCTATACTTTTGGAGGTCAAAAAATTCTTCAGTGGGAAGGTGTGATCCAGGAGGATCTAAGGACTACTCACAAAGATCTACGAGGATCCAGAATGCTCACAGAGGTCCTAGGGGACCCAAATTTTATAATCCCAAATTCTCTTTAAAACAACATGATTCCATACATATGTTCTTCATCTTTCCAACGACGCAAACGAAAATTTGAACGGAGTTCGTATGCAAACGTTATGGTGGGTCAAAGTTCAAGTCAACTAGGTCAAAGTCCAAGTCAAAGGGGATAAAAAAAGGTGACAGTGTCACCATTGGAAGGGTGACACATGGCATGATCGTACAACCATATGGTGATGATGTGGCCACACCCCAAGGTGCTATGTGGATTGTGTTGGTTGTGGAGCTCGATTATCTTCCTGATTCAAAGGTTTGTTTCAACCATGC
>SNQJ01S0085053.1:0-21206 GCA_010110895.2 Picea sitchensis
TTTCTGAGGTTTTTCTATGCTATATTGATATTTGGTTCTTAACATGCAATCTCTCTCGGTCGTTGATCTAGGTGAGATAAAGATAAGTTGTCATATCTCACAAAGTGAAATAAGTGCCCAAGGTTTAAGCCGAGTTCACAACTCTTGGTCCAGGATGTAGATTGGCTCTGCTGTGAGCGCCCCTCGTTTGATACCTACAAGGAACTCATGTCAATCACATGTGTAGGATCACTAAGATAATGCCTCAAAACAGATACATGAAAACCATCGTGCATATACCTCAAAGAAAAAAGGCAAGCCCAATCGATAAGCCACGGGTCCCTTCCTTTCCAAAACCTTGAAAGGTCCACCAAACATAGGAGAGAGTTTATCACCCTTTACAAACTTTATCGAACTCTTATATTTTATCACCCACAAGAAGACTCGATCGCCAACTTTATAACTACGGTCAATGATGCACATCGACATAACTCTTATGTCGATCCTGCGCTTCCTTGATCCTTTTACTTATTGTTTGCATTTGATCTTCAATTTCTTGGATCTCTTATGGCCCCACCATGACCCTATCTTCAATTCGATCCCAAAGCAAAGGCATACGACATGGTGGCCCGTAAAGAAACTTAAATGGTGCCATCTTAATGGTGCTTTGATAATTTTTGTTGTATGCAAACTCTACCAGTGGAAATAACTCTTCTTAGTGCTTCTGTTGGTCCATAACGTACATACACAAAATATCCTCCAATATTTGTGTTTTTCTTTTGGTCTGCCCGTCTATCTTTGGGTGATATGTGGTACTAAAGTTAAGTTGGATTCCCAAGGCCTCTTAGAAACTAGTCCAAAATATTCCTAAAAACATTGATCCTTGATTGGATATAATCCTTTTAGGCACGCCATGAAACCTCACGATCTTGTTGATGAAACTCTAGCTATGTCAAGATCCTGATACATCGTACACACCAGAATAAAATTTGCACTCTTCGTCAGAGTGTTGACTACTAAAAAAATTGAGTTGTGTCTCCTTACCACCAGTGGAAATCCAACAATGAAATCCATCGAAATGACCTCTCATTTAGATTCTGGAATAGCGTGTGTATTTAGTAAACCTGTTGGATGTTTTTGTTCAGCCTTCACCTGCTTACATTCTAGACATCTCGCCACGTAGTTGACTATGGCCGCCTTCATTCCTTTCGAGAAGAATAAGGGTTTAAGGTCTACCCTCATCTTCTTAACTCCTGGGTGAGCCATGTACACTATTCTATGAGCCTCATTTAGGATCAAACTCCTCAACTCGCCTTTGGGAGGTACAGAAATTCGATTTTTAAATCTCAATAATATGTCCTTCTCCACAGTAAATCCCTCAAATTTTGGTACCATCATTGTGTTTTGTCCAATAAAATCCTTGACCTCTTTGTACCAGGCATGGTCGCACCGTAAATTTAGAATATTTTCACATAGATTCATATGAAGAGGTATCACCGAAAATATCCATGGTATTTGACTCAATGCATCAGCCACTTTTTTCACTATTCCTTTTATGTAATTAATCTTGAAATCATACTCGTTAAGCAATTCCGACCAATGCCTTTGTCGCACATTCAAGCCACCTTGCGTAAAGATGTGTTGTAAACCACAGTGATCCATTTTTAGTTCAAACTTTCATCCAATGAGGTAGTGTCTCCATACTCTCAGGGCATACACAATGGCTAACAACTCCAAATCATGGGTCGCATAGTTCTCATCATGCCTTCTCAATGTTCTCGAGATGTAAGTGATCACTCGACCGTCTTGCATCAAGACTCCTCCCAAGTCTTCTTTGGAAGATTCAATGCATACCAAGAAGTCCTCATCCATGTCAGGGACCTGTAGCATCGACATTTTCATGAATAACTACTGGAGCCTATGAAATGCTTATGCTCATTTCTCGGTCCAAACAAACTTCTTCTTCTTCTTTTGAAATTTCGTAATCGGATTTTCTATCTTTGAAAAACCCTCGATGAACCATCAATAGTATTCTTCCAAACCCATGAAGTTACGCATTTCTGGGACATTCATCGGTGCAGTACGCATTTCTGGGACATTCATCGGTGCAGGCCATTCCATAATAGCCTCTACCTTTTCTAGATCCACAGCGATACCTTCGTCGGAGATGACATGCCCTAAGTAGTGAATCTTCGATTGATAAAACGAGTGTTTTGACAACTTCCCAAACAATTTGTTCTCTTGTAGACATTGTAGTACGAGCTGCAAGTTTTTATTATTCTCCTCCATCATATGATAATATATCAAAATATCGTCAATGAATACTTGGACGAACTTGTCCAAGTGTTCGTCGAACACCCCGTTCATTAATCTCATAAATACCTCAGGGGCATTTGTCAGTCGAAACGGTAAAACAATAAACTTGTAATTTCAAAACCTCATCTTAAAGGTGGTCTTAGGGATGTCGTCCTCCTTGATCTGTAACTGGTGATACCCCGATCTCAATTCGATCTTTGAAAACACCATCGTGTCTTTCATCTGATCAAATAGATCATCAATCCTTGGCAATGGATATTGATTCTTGATTGTTTCCTTGTCCAATTGACGGTAGTAAATGCAGAGTCTCCACGAGGCATCCTTATTCTGTATGAAATTAACAGGCGCACCCCACGGTGACACACTTGGATGTATATGTCCTAGGTCTAGAAACGCCTTTAGTTGCATTTTCAACTCCTATAACTCTGAGGTCGACATCCGATAAGGAATTCTTGCTATCATTTTAGTTCTTGGTTTTAGTTCAATGGTAAATTCCTAATCCCTTTCTCGTGACATCCTATGTAACTCCTTTGGGAAGACATCCAAAAAATATCACGCCACCAGAATTTTTTCTAGACCTTTCGTTATGTCCTTATTGTTTAATGCAAGGATCGCATATAGGTTGAATCCCTTGTGCATGCTCTTCCATAGTTGTAAGGAAGAGATGAACCTTGGGTAAACTCCCTGTTTCTGACCTACAATCATGTGTCTTTGTTCCTCATCATCGATCAATCTTAATTGTTTTGTCTTACAGCTGAGTATCACCTCATGCGATTCCAACCAGTCCATATCGATCATGATGTCATAAAACCCTAATATCATGACGTACAGGTTGTCCCTTATGAAAAAATCTCCCAAGTTAAGGCTATAACCTATAACCTTCCCTCCAACCTTATTTTTGGCTCCCGAATCCATTTCTACAAAGCTAAACTCGTCTTGTTTGACTCCCTTTACCTTAATTCTTTTTGGCACTGCAGCAGAAATAAAACTCTCTGTAGCACCTGGATCTATCAAAATACTAAGGGTCTGGTCAACGATGGTACCTGATGTCTCGAGCACAATAGACTGGTGCTTGGCCTGGTTGTTATTCATCATTGCATGAATCTGATGGGACTTTCCTAAATCTCCCATAGTAGTGGGCCCTGTTGATCCACATGCTATGGTCCTCTCAACTAGGTAGTCATGTTCGTAATGTGTCTCTCCACATGTCCAACACCCTATCTTCGGTCCAGTACTCTTGGTACCTGACGTAGAAGATGAAAACAGGCCGACCTAGAACCCTAGCCTGTTCTGCTTAACATGCCTAATGGTATGCTCATATCAACTATCAAGCATTACACTTCCTCAAAAAGATGGTTGAAGGAATACTAGAACTATAGTCTACACATGAAGGAATTTGCAAAGGATGTGTTGTTGGTAAGAATGTTAAGAAACCATTCTCAAGAAGCAATAATGGATATAAGGAAATCCTAGATCTAATACATTGAGATGTTTGCAGTCTGATGCCAGTCAAATCTCTAGGAGGTTCTCTTTACTATGTAATATTCATAGATTATTACTCAAGAAATACTTGGTTATATCTCTCGAAGACAAAGGAAGAAGTATTCAACAAGTTTCAAGAATTCAAAGATGAGATAGAGAACCTCACAAACAAGAAAATCAAGACCTTGAGAACAGATAATGGAGGAGAATATACATCCAAGGAATTTTATTTCCTTTTTCAAATCGGCAGGGGTTAGGAGGGAGCTAATCGTTCCTCATAATCCTCAACAAAATGGTGTAGCAGAAAGGAAGAATAGATCTATTGAAGAAACTATGAAGGCACTATTGAACAATCAAGGTTTATCTATGTATCTGTGGGGAGAAACAGCCATGACATAAATATATGTTTAGAAAAAAATTCCTCACCACATATTGGGATATGACTCCATAAGAAGCCTTATTAGGAAATAATCCTAATGTGGAACACTTAAGAATATTTGGATGTCATGTTCACTTTCACATTCCCCGGGATAAAAGGAATAAATTAGAACCCTCACGAAAGAATTGCATATTCGTGGGATATAATGAATCATCAAAGGCCCATAGAATCTATATCCCAGAACAACATAAGATTTAATTCAACAAAGACGTAACCTTCAATGAAAATATGGATTTCAATAAATCCATAGAAGAAACTATAGAAGAAGAAGAGTATGAAGAGCATATTGAAGAAAGCACATGTCTTCCAAAAAGTCAAAATGAAGAAACAAAACAACTTGATCATCCGATGCAACCATGTGAGGCTATTGATTTAGACACTATACCCAAAAACAAGAAATGTCCAGTTTGACTTGAAGCTACTCTACAAGAAGCAGAAAGACTCAAAGCCCCAAGTGGAACCTTTAGAAAAAGAAAGAAGCCCAAGAGATTCTCTAGCTATGCAGCATGTGTGACAAAGCTTCTAGATGAAGAACCCACCACATTTGAAGAGGCAACTTAGAAGAAACAATGGAAATAATCCATGACAGAAGAACACCAGTCCATCATGAAAAATGATGTATTGGAAATTGTGCCTAGACCTAAATAAAAATCAGTAGTAACTTCAAAATGGGTCTATAATATCAAACATGCAGTAGACAAAAGCGTGGAAAAATATAAAGCAAGGTTCGTAGCTAGAGGGTTCTCCCAGAAGGAGGGAGAAGACTATGACGAGACATTTTCTCATGTTTCCATATATACTTCTATTAGAGCCATTATGTCTCTTGTTTCTTCCATGGGATGGAGTTTACATTAGATGGATGTAAAACCAAATTTCCTCAATGGAGCAATCGAAGAAGAAGTATACATTGAAAAACCTCAAGGATTTGAAGTACACTCTAGATAAACTCATGTTTTTAGACTAAAGAAATATTTATATGGACTCAAGAAAGATCCAAGAGCTTAGTATACCAGAATAGACAACTACTTAATGAGACTTGGTTTCTCCAAGATTCATGCAGATCCAAATATTTACTACAAAGTTGTGAACAATGCACCCGTGATTATACTACTATATGTCGACGATTTATTCTTGACAGGTGAAGAGTCTCTCATCATCCAGTGTAAAAAGGAACTAGCTTCTGAGTTCAATATGAAAGATCTTGGTCTCATGCACTTTTACTTGGGGCTAGAAGTATGGAAGAAGTGTGGTGAAGTACTCCTTGGACAAGGAAAGTATGCAGTAAATATTCTTGAGAAGTTTGGAATGATGGATTGAAAATCCATTGACATTCCTATGACCACAGATATAAGAAAAGTAAGAGAATCATATTCTGATCCAGTAGACCCGTCCCTATATCAGTAATTGATTGGGTCATTGATGTATTTAGTAAATACTCGACCAGACATTTTCTTTGTCGTAAACACAATAAGCCAGTTCTAGGTGGAACCCAGACATGAGCATTGGATAACTGCAGAGCATGTTCTAATATATATTCATGGGACACTAAACTATGGTTTAATATATACCACATCCAGCGATATACAACTTCATGGATTCACAAATTCAGATTGGGTAGGAAGTGTAGAAGACAGAAGGACTACTCCAGGGATGTGTTTCAGCTTGGGCTCTGCTATGATATCTTGGGGAAGTAGGAAACAAAAGGTTGTCTCACTCAGCAGAGCATAAACAAAATATATTGCAGCATGTGAGGCATGTACAGAAGAAGTATGGATGAGAAAGTTGATTTCTGGATTATTTTATCAGGTTCCATATTCGACCATAATACACTGTGACAATCAGAGTTGTATAAGGCTATCATAACACCCAGTGTTTCATGTATGGTTGAAACACATTGAGATAAAATACTAATTTATTCGAGATAAAGTCCAGGAAGGAGAAGTGAAGCTCCATATATCCCCACAAATGAGAAGACAACAAATATATTGACAAAGCCTCTATCCAAAATGAAGTTTGCATACTTACGAGACAAGTTGGGGATCGTGGAAATAACTCCCTTAGCTGAAAGGGAAAAGATGGCTGTCCAGGTTGGGAGGGAGCAATGACATATCATTGATTTATGGACAGTCATTTTCCAACTTGGAAAAATGATCTAGGATGGTCAGTTCCTTTCCATTTCAGAAAGTGGTTTGATATTTATGATGGACAATCATTTTCTAGTTCGAAAAATGGTTCAGATCGAATGGTCATTTTCGTAATGAAAATGGTTTGATAGATTGTTGATGTACCATAGACAGTTATTCCTCTTGTGGCCAATGTGGGGAAATAGTATAGGACAGTACTTCTTCTTGGCATTCACTCTCAGTAGTGGTCAAGAATAATGGTCCGCCTCACCGGACAATCATTCTTTCGAAGCTCAAGTTGTGAGAATTTTCGAAGAATGGTCTGTTTTGGAGGTTGGTGCAGGAGAGTCATTTTCTTAGGAAATGGTCTAGACAGTCATTCCCTAGGGCATACTCATTCTCTTCGGGTTTCACTTTATTTAGTGCCAGAGAAATGGTCCAGGTTCAACAATAAGGGACATGCATTCCCTAGGGAAGACTCATTCTCTCCAGGTTTCACTTTGTTTAGTGTCGGAGGAATGGCCCAGATAGTAGAATGGTCCAGGCTCATAAATCAGGGACAATTATTCTTCCATGCTTGGGAAGAATAGTCCAGATAGCCCATGGTTGATGTTTTACTCTCTGAGGGTAGATTCTCTTCCAGATCTCACAGATTTGAGTGGAAGAATGGCCTAGATGACTTAGTTTATATCATGATATTATTTTCTCTACATGTTTATATCAGATGATATGATTTCTATGGAGAATTTATGTCTCTAGATAGTACATGTATGCTATTGCGGTGGATATGTTCCACTGGTTGTGACTATGTGTCACGGATTGAGTATTTGTTTACTACTATGGATAGACACAGTTGTGTTCTATCAGATGACATTGTACTAGCCTATGTGGCTAGAATGATGCTACCGGTTGAATGTTTTGTTTATGCTAAAGACCATTACTTGTTATACCTCCCTAGATAGGAGGGAGTGTTGATATATTCCAGAAGCAAGAAAATATTTGGATATAACCCTAGAAGAGAAGTCATCTAAAGAAAATATTATATACTAAGTATTTGGCACCCAGAATGAGAAGTCAGCCCAGGTAGTTTGGCAGAAGTAGTATAAATATAGGAGGCAAGTCTTCATTTTAGACAGAATTCTCTAAATTGCAGAAATATACTTGTGCGCACTGCATAAGGCTAGTAGTGTGCAAGTTTGGGGAGCAGTTGTTGCCGTAGTTATGAAATCTGCATTTTCAGTTTCTCTAGGTTGGACTCTCTAATTAGTTTTGGTTATCTTTTCTTGTAGAATTAGCCTTGGTTGGATATTGGTTTTCTACCATAATTATTCTCTCTATCAAGATCAAGGTTCTCAGGGGTGGCATTAGTTCATATGGTTGGGCAACAATATTTCTATAATGTCTATGGTTAAATGAGCACATCCAATATTCTAACATCAACAATCCCTTTGCACTTCTTGCAAGTGAAAATTTTGATATTTCTTCTAAGCTTATGAGTCGAAGAAGACTCTGTCACTCCTTGTAGCAGGCTCTCATGCAAGACTTAAGTTCTCGAGTGACTGTGCACACCTTGCAGCAGTCCCTTTTCACTCCTAGAAAATATAATTTCCATGCTATATCTTCTGAGCTTATGAGTCAAAGCAGACTCTGACAACACACTCCTTGTGGACTATATGCACACCTTTCATGAACTAATGAAGAGAAACAATCAAAACTTACTCAAACACTTCACAGTTTCATATACTCAACAACATGACTCATTCATTCATGAAAAAAAAAACAGGGAATTGTAAACAATAGTGACACCATGCATTTGGATCAATTTTCCTCTATTATATTCATTCAAATATAAATGGCTACAACTATGATAAAATAAAAATTCAGCAACAACTAAATCACATCATTCTCCTACTAATTTGCAACAGCCTCATTCAGGAATACAAAACCTCTATTTGTCCTATTATCGCACACTTTGTACTTGGATGTAAAGGAAAGGTAAATGAAGACGAACTGGCGTAACGAGATACTATCATATCATTATCACCTCAATAGGGTGTCCCTTTCTATCTAGGGTGGTAGGCCCAGGGGAGGTGTCCCTGGTGACCTAGGGTTTTGAGAAGGAAAATGTTTAAGGCTAAGTAAAAGTTTCCCTCTCACAAGTCACCACCGATCAAAAAGTTCGGCTAAACATCCAATAAAGATAATAATAACCAGAAATGTACCTGTCTGGAACAAAGAAACAAGAAACTATATTTTCAAGTTCACTTTCTGGTTAGTACTTCGTATAATCAGGGACTTTCTCAAATAAATAAATTGACTAATATATTGATGAAGTAATAAAAATGCATAGTAGAAATTATCACAATACGATACTTCACAATAAATGCTTCATAAATGCTTCAAAATGAGAAAGAACGATTTAATCATCAATATCACAATACAAATTTCATTAGAAGCAAATAATACCATGCATTAGTCAATCTCTCAATTGCTTAAAGTAGATAAAATGTTGCAAAGTATAACTATAATTCCAATGGATAGTAGCAGCAATGAGGTTAGTAGGTTAGGGTTAGAAGGTATTAGTACTTGTTCAAATATTTTGGGGGTTGTGATCAAAACACTCAAGTAAGAAGTCTTAGACCTGTGCATTCATAGGGAAAATGGAGTAAAAAATGCCTGCAAGATTTGAAGGGACAATATGATAATAGTAGGGCCAAAGACAAGGAATTTGATGGTGAAGTGTTGGTAAGCCAAGGCTTCAACCATCAAAACCTAGGGGAAAACGACTTACTAAGGTGTAGGCAACCCTAGGCCTTAGCACATTTTCCTCCTTCTTTAGCTCAATGACAAAGTAAAATCGGCTTGGATGAAGAAAAAGAGATAGGGTGTTGCAATGACAAGGCCCTTACAATGTCTCCAAAATAAAAATGGCTCCTTGGCATAATCTAGTAGGGAATTAAAATAAGGACACTAACATGTGCTTATTTCCTAGGGTTTATTCCAGCAATTTCATTAACAAAATGAAAGTAAAATACTATAACCATTCAAGTAAGTAAAGGATTGAAAAAATTCACTTACATATATCAAGCATTCATCAAGCCAAACCCTAGTTATAAACCTTCCACCAAAAAATGCCAAAAAACACCAAAAAGAAGCCTCCTTCAACAAGTGCACCACAATTTCAGCCAAAATCTTGATGAAGGCCACAAATTTCAGACCTCACACAAGTGTGAGTGAAATATGATAAAGAAAAGAGAGTTTTATCTCTCTTACTTATACCATACCAATGACCTTAATTTAAATTTAGGTCACAAAAGGCCGACAAGGCAAAAAACACATAATAATATTGTTTTTGCATTAAATGTCAAAATCAAACCCTAAATCAAGCAAAGATGAAGACGTCATTCCCTTTTAAGGTGATGTTGGGCCCTTTTAGTGCAATGTTGGCCTCCTAGGAAAAAATGTTTGGCCTTATTGGGCCTCGGGAACATGCCACATGTGCCATTTGGCACATAAATGCCTACCAAAAACCTCCACAAGTACTGGATGACATCATGAATGTCTTGGGTGACATCATGGGGATATTGATGGGTTCTAAATCCATCTAATTCAATAGAAGGAACCAAACCCACCACTGAGGCCCAATTAGACTCTGTAGAATTTAATAGTGGAATGGTTCTCTAGATCTTTGCGATCTGACCAATTAATCAATGGGATTTGCATTTTCTTGTGAAGGCTTCCCCTTCGGTTTTGTACTTTCTCTTTTTGTATTTTCTCTGAGGTGGGACTAATATAAGATGGTAGCTGGTATAAACCAACTTGGTAACAAAACATGAATAGTTTTAACTACTAGAGAAGAGGTTGAGCTTGGGATAACCTGCTACTCAAGCATGCAGACAACAATTCTATACCACATGACTAGTACTAATACGTTAACCATGTGAGTATCCAATTACTGACTAAGATACAAATCATCAGAAAGAAAACACATATGCGATAAATAATGGCAAGTAAAATAATTCACTTAACTCTAATCATCCATCACACAATAACACAAGGATTCATTTTCATCACTAAGGAAAGAACTATAAAACATTGCATCAGATAACTTATCAATATATTTAATAGCTCTTACTCATTATAGCATCCATTCATGAGACGATATAGGAAATAATTCTTCTCCACGTCCAATTATACATGCATTTGATGAAAATATAACTTGTCTATGGTCCAAAAGGACTTCTCCATTAAAGGTAGCTCCAAAATAATTCTTAACAAACTAGAATATGAGAGTTTCTTGCGAAAACCATCGACCCTTAACTAATCAGTCGATGCTCTTATTTATAAAATAAAATTGAACTGAAATAATGGCTAAGTGAAGATAAGTAAGACAAAATTCACCATGTGGCGTTCTCCTATCAGTTTGTCTAGGAGTTATCTCAAGGTATCACTTTAAATGGGTGATTCTTCTCGTATTCTGACCAATTGATGAACAAATCCTCATAGGTGATGAAGGAGCATCGTAAGAAAGCCAACAAAGCAAGTGCAAAAGAAAAGGATAGCTGGAAATGCACTAGCACAAGTTTTGAGAATGTTTTGAATTTGAAAAGATAAAGCATTAACGTAATATCCGAGAGGATATTTTTGTTTTTATGATATGGAGATTGTAATACAGATCTTGAGCATATCTCTCATCTATCGACTGTAGAAATTTAATGTAATGAATGTAGAGTAGTCGTTGTCTTTAATTTCCGATTATATAGATAGAGTTGTAGGAGGGAAAACTATAGAATCTCCCCCACATGTATTGTATGAAATAATTATTCTCATTGCAATTGTAAGCTGTAGAGCAAGAGAATAGGAGAGTAGAAGAACGGAGATTGTAGAAGGTTGTATGAAGAATAGTTGTTGTTATTGAACCATGTACAGAAGCACTGGATTAATATAAGAATGCTTGATCCAAATTTCATGGTGTGTCATGGTTGTTGTATTTATATTTTGAATGGTATGTTGTAGGTTGCTTACATATTTTGTTATGCATATAGTTCAATGTGTGTGTTTTACGATTTCATGTTAAGTGTATGAAGTCTGTGGGGAGAGTAATATAAGTTTCAATTGATTCTCTTCCTGAGAATTCCTGCAAGGAGTGAAATGAAAGGTCTGGAAGGAGTGCGTTGACAAGATTCTGAGTTTTCTCTCAGAGAGCTCAAGAGGGATAGCGTTAACTTATACCAGCAGAAGTGCAAGTGTGGCATAGATCCGTGCAAGGTGTGTGCAGGCTGAGGAGAGTGCTAGACTTCTTCAACTCAATGGAGTGGTTAAAGAACCTCTGTTGCAAGGAGTGCACAGAGAAGGAATCGTTGGATAAACGAGGGTTATTGTGAAGACGTGCAAGGTGTGCACATAGGATTCTTTAGAATCCAAAAATTTTTAGGAGGAACAAGCTTAGGAAGGATACCGTTGTTCGAAAACTTTAAAGGGAGGACAAAAGCTACAGTCACTCGAGGGAAATCAAGTTCAGAGAGCCAGTGTCAAGTTGTTCGGTTGGGACTCATTGAGGTCTGAATGGACGTTGGAAGCTTCAAGGGAGAAGTGTCAATTTTTCGTGAGCTGCCGGATCAAATAGAGTTGCGAGGAGGATAACGCAGAGATCCATTCAGCTCTTGAATTTCAAGAGAGATAGATATCACCGATCCCAATAGATTTGGAACGTTGGTTTGTTTCGAGATATCGAGGATCACGAGTTGGGAGAACAAGGATATGTCTTGGTCTTCAAATTCCCGATACATGAAAGCTGGATTGAATCTAGACCATTGGATAATGATACCTATGAATCGTTGATTCAGCATGGGCATGGTTCGAAGTTTTGTTCATCAGGGAAATTGAGGTGAAGACTTTCCTGAAGTCATGAAAGGAGAATCGTCGATCTAATTTGGACTGTTGTATCTTGGAGGATATGGACCGTCGATCTATATCATCGGATCTTTGGGAGTCAGAGATTTGGAAGGGAAGGAAGAGCTAGTCATGGACTTTTTCGAACCGTGAAGTCTCGAAATCTTTGGGAGCTGGGACTCAGTCCCTAGAGGAAGGTCATGTGGAGTGCATAAGGAAGAAGGATAGCATTAGCTAGGCCCCTTGTCAAGTTTCAAGGTTTTGTAGGTTGGAGTGTCAAGGTTGTATCATACCAACATCCCAAGGTTGCGATTCACGAAAAATCCTTTTCATGTGGACCAAGTCATAGCGTTGTGGTTGTGTGGAGGAAGTCTTGCGCCTAGTGCTAGTTTGCGCAAGTGGGTTTTTCGTATAAGGACCTATGGTTTTTGTGATTGAAGGTTCCTGCAGGGACCTGAAGAGTTGTTTTGGCTCAAGAGTTTTTAAGATCCATAGGTCAGGAGGTCAAGCGGACCTAGCTGATGTGGGGGTCTGCATCAAGTGGTATCAGAGATTACAATCATTGTTTTTTGTAAGAAGGAGGGAGACATAAGGCAAGTTGTTATTTGAATTCTGTGTGGAACAGATTTAAACAATGCCGCCCAGAAGACACCAAGATAGACCGATTCCCGATCCAACTGTGTAAAGGGAAATGAGAGAACTTTGTGCTCAACTAGATGCTATGGAGACAACATAGAGACAGACAGTTGATGTTAGAGATTTCAGTGAGGATGAAAGTGAAAATGAGGCCGGAGCTGAAGAATTTGTAGCCGAAGATGCTACAGAAGAACGTCTATTCCAAGTTGTTGCAAGAATAGGTGCCAGAGAAAAGATGGATATTCTGATGTATGAAGGCAACTTAGACGTTGAGGAGTCGCTAGATTGGTTTAGAGCTCTAGATAAATACTTCGACTATGAGGATATCAGAGAAGATAAGAAAGTTAAACATGTTGTCACTAGACTAAAAGGGCATGCAAAACTGTGGTGGGATGAAATGCAAGTTGATAGGAATTGAAAAGGCAAGAAAAGAATTAAAATATGGGATAGAATGGTAGAGAAGATGAAATCCAAGTTTATACCCAAAGATTACCAAATCAATCTATTCCGAAGAATGCAAAATTTGAGACAGAAAGGGATGACAGTGAAGAATATACTGAGGAATTTTACAGGTTAAACATTAGAGCTAGTCATCGTGAGAGTGATGATGAAAAAGTTACAAGATACATGAATAGCCTTAGATATGAGATTCAGGATGAGATGATCATGGTGACAACTAGGACTGTGGAATATGTTTATCAAATTGCTTCAAAGGAAGAAGTAAAATTGGCCCGAAAGCAAGGTCAAAGGGGCAGAGGTAGAAGTCAAAGAAGAGGCAAAGCGGTTGCCCAAGATAGAGTACAAAATCCCAAAGATGAAGAGAAGAAACCTCATACTCACCCTGAAAGAGGAGGGATCTCACAAAGAGGACAATATCCCTATAGGAACACTTTTTCTTGAGCAAGAGGAAGAGGAAGAGGCAGAGGAGGTGAAATAAATTTTTTTGTCTGTGGAAAGATCGAACACAAATATTTTGAATTCCCCGATAGAAAAATATATGGAGGATTTGAAGCTCAAATTTCAGAAGCACAAAGACAAAATGTTGAGGCGGAAGATGGAGAAGGCGGGAATTCCTTAATGATGAGGAAAATTATCTTGAAGCTAATGAAAGAGGTGGAGAATCCAATCCAGAGGAACATTTTATTTAGGACTGCTTGCAAGACCAAAGACAGGGTATGCAAGGTGATAGAGGACAATGGAAGCACAGATAATATAGTATCCACAGAGATGGTGGAAAAGATGGAATTGGAGATAGTTTCACATTTGAGACCATACAAGCTTTTGTGGTTGCAAAAAGGACATCAAGTAACTGTCACTAAACGATGTTTAGTTGAATTTAAGATAGGGGGATATAGAGATGAGATATTATGTGATCTTATTCCCATGGATGTTTGTCATCTTTTTTCGGGAGACCGTGGCAATATGACATAAATGTTTTCCATGATGGAAGGCATAACACATACACCTTGGAGAAGAATAATAGGACGCATATGTTGCTTCCAATTGAAGAAAAAAAGACGAAAGCAGAAGCGAGCAATAATATACTTCTCATGAGTGGGAAGGAACTTATGGATGAAGTAAAGAAAGAAGAATATATGCAATTCATTATGGTTAGCAAACCTAGAGTCATCTTGACTAATACCAAGATAGATGATCTGCCTAGGAAATTCAGGGACTACTGGAGGAATTTGTTGATATAGTGGTGGATGATTTACCTTGTTCTTTTCCACCCATCAATAGTATAAGCCATCACATTGACCTTATACCAGGAGTGAGTTTACCAAACAAAGCATTATACAGACTGATTCCACAGGAGAATGAAGAAGTCAAGAAGCAAGTACGGGATTTGATGGACAAGGGATTGATTAGAGAAATATTGAGTCCATGTGTTGTTCCAACAATGTTAACTCTGAAGAAGGATGGTGGATGGAGAATATGTACAGAATTGAGGGATATAAACAAAATCACCATCAGGTATAGCTTTCCTTTACCCAGGATGGATGACTTGATGGATTGCTTGAGTGGAGCAAATTTTTTTTCAAAAAATGATTTGAAAAGAGGATATCATCAAATTAGAATGAGGGAAGGTGATGAATGGAAGACAACATTCAAGACGAATGAGAGATTGTATGAATGGCTTGTCATGTCGTTTGGCTTGACAAATGCACCAAGTACTTTTATGAAATTGATGAACGAGGTCTTGAAATATTTCATTTGGAAATTTGTAATTGTGTATCTTGATGATATATTGATCTTCGGTAAGATTGAGGAAGAACATTTGAGGCATTTAGCTTTGGTGATAAGGAGGTTGCAACAAGAAAAATTGTTGATAAATCTGAAGAAGTCATCTTTCATGAAGAAAGAACTCATTTATTTGGGTTTCATGATCTCTTCGAATGAATTGAAGATGGATCCTAAAAAGGTAAAAGAAATCAAAGAATTGTCGTCTCCAAGGAATATCTTTGAAGTTAGAAGCTTCCATGGATTAGCCAGTTATTATAGGAAGTTCATCAGAAATTTTAGTGGAATTTTTGCACCAACGATGGACACAGCCAAGAAAAGACAAATATTTCATTGGATAGAGGAGGCAGAGAAAAGTTTCAAATTGTTGAAGGAGAAGATAATCGAACAACCAATTCTAGTTCTACCATATTTCAACAAAACATTCCAAGTCAGATGTGATGCAAGTGAATTTGTGGTTGGAGCAGTCTTAAGTCAAGACAATAGACCAATTGCATACCTCAGTGAGAATTTGAATGAGACCAAGGTGAAATATTCCAAGTATGATAAATAATTTTATGCAGTCATACAGCCGTTGAAGAAATGAAGGCACTACTTGGTTATGAAGGAGTTTGTTTTGTATAGCGACAACCATGATTTACAATTCATAACCAAACAGGAGAAATTGAACCAGAAACATGAAAAATGGGTTGAATTTATGCAGAACTTTACTTTTGTTATAAAGGACATTTTTGTAACCGCTAACAAGGTGGTTGATGGATTGAGCAGGAAATGTTTGATTCTGCAGGAGTTTCGAGTGAAGACCTTAGGTTTTGATAGCCTAAAGGATATGTACAGAGATGATTTAGATTTCAAGGATGCTTATGAAGCCTGTGAGAATCATGTTCTAAGAGACAGAAGCCAATGGATTGAATATTTAATTCAGGATGGATTATTATTCAAAGGAAATTAGTTGTGTATACCGAAGAGTTCCATGAGAGAAAACATTTTAAAGGAAAAACATAGTGGGGGATTGGCTAGACATTTCGACCATGAAAAAAAAATTTCACAACTGAACATATTATATTATTGGCTAGGGATGAGGATGGATGTCAATAAATTTGTCAACAAATGTAGAATTTTCAAGCACTCAAAGGGGAAAAGACAGAATACAGAATTGTATCAACCATTGCAAGTACCAGAGAGGTCGTGGGACGCGGTAAGCATGGATTTTGTGTTAGGACTACCGAGGACATCGATAGGTTGTGATTCCATATTCATGGTAGTCGACAGATTTTCCAAAATGGAACATTTCATTCCATGTCAAAAAACCAGTGATGCAACACACATTGCAAATCTGTTTTTCAAGGAAGTTGTTCGGCTTCATGGCTTACCCAAGAGTATTATTTCAGATCGAGATACCAAATTTGTTGGTCATTTATGGAGGACACTATGGAAGAATTTGGGAACAAACTTATCTTTTAGATCAGCATATCACCCTCAGACGGATGGATAAACTAAGGTAGTAAATCAGATCTTGGGAGATTTGTTAAGGAGTTTAGTAGTTGAACATCACAGTCAGTGGGATCAGATTCTGCCGCAAGTGGAATTTGCATATAATGACTCACCTAACAGAATCATAGGACATATCCCATTTCAGATAATGTATGGAATGCATCCAAGAGGAGTATCTGAGTTGATAGACTTAGAGCAGAAGATTTTGTAGAAGAGATGTAGGAGCTCCACGGTCAAATCAAAGAGAGGTTGCAGAATTCCAACCAGGAATACAAGCACAGAGCAGATCAACATAGAAGAGAACTTCAGTATGAAGTGGGAGATTTAGTTTTAGCGGATATGAGAAAAGAAAGGTTACCAAGGGGAACATATAATAAGCTAAAGATGAAAAAGATAGGGCTGTGTAAGATTTTGAGGAAATTTGAGGCCAATGCTTATGAAATACAATTGCCAGGTGGGGTAGGAATATCGCTCATATTCAATGTAGCAGATCTATATCCTTACAGAGAAGATGAAACAGAGGGATCATAGGATCAAAAAGAAGTTCAATGGGTTAAATAGATGCCTATATGCGAAAATACATAGATGGAAAAGATCATTGATCAGAGAGTCAACAAGAATACTCGGAGGAAGACATATTTTGAATACTTGGTAAAATGGAAAGGACACTTGATTGAAGATGTCAGTTGGGAAAGTGAAGCAAATATCCAAAAACATGGACAGACTGTGCAGGAGATCATAAATAGGAGTTCATGAATTTTTCAACCAAAGGAGTATGATGTAGGAGCATCGTAAGAAATCCATAAAAGTGAGCGCAAAAGAAAAGGACAACTGAAAATGCACCAACACACATTTTGAGAATGTTTTGAATTTGAAAAGATAAAGAATTAATGTAATATCTGGGATGATATATTTCTTTTTATGATATGGAGATTGTAATACAGATCTTGAGCGTAGCTCTCATCTATCGGCTATAGACATTTAATGTAATCAATGTAGAGTAGTTGTTGTCTTTAATTTCCGATTAGGTAGTTAGAGATGTAGGAGGGAAAACTCTAGAATCTCCCATGCATGTATTGTATGAAAGGATTATTCTCATTGTAATTGTAAGTTGTAGAGCAAGAGAATAGGAGAGTAGAAAAATAGAGAGTGTAGAAGGTTGTATGAAGAATAGTTGTTGCTATTGAACCATGTATAGAAGCACTAGATTAATATAAGAATGCTTGATCCAAATTTCATGGTGTGTCATGGTTGATGTATTTATCTTTTGAATGGTAGGTTGCAGGTTGCTTACATATTTTGTTATGCATATATTTCAATGTGTGTGTTTTATGATTTCATGTTAAGTGTATGAAGTCTATGGGGAGAGTGATATAAGTTTCAATTGCTTCTCTTCCTAAGAATTCTTGCAAGGATTGCAGTGAAAGGTCTGCAAGGAGTGCGTTGACAAGATTCTGAGTTTTATCTCAGAGAGCTCAGGAGGGATAGTGTTAACTTATATCAGCAGAAGTACAAGTGTGGCACAGAGTCGTGCAAGGTGTGCGCATGCTGAGGAAAGTGATAGATTTATTCAAATCAACAAAGTGGTTGAAGAACCTTTGTTGTAAGGAGTGCACAGAGCAAGAATAATTGGATAACCGGGGTTTATTGTGAAGACGTGCAAGATTCTTTAGATCCAACAGTTTTCAGAAGGAACAAGCTCAAGAAGGATAACATTTTTCAAAAACTTTAAAGGGAGGGTGGAAGTTGCAGTCAACCGGGGGAAATCAAGTTTATAGAGCCGGTGCCGAGTTGTTTGGTCGGGACTCATTGAGGTCTAAACGAATGGTGGAAGCTTTGAGGGATAATTTTCTATTTGTCGTGAGTTGTCGGATCAAACAAAGTTACGAGGAGGATAACGCAGAGATCCATTCAGCTCTTGAAGCTTAGGAGAGATAGTGGCCATTGATCCCAATAGATCTGGAACATTGGTTTGTTTCGGGATATCGAGGATCGCTAGTTGGGAGAACAAGGTTATGTCTTAGTTTTCAAATCCCCGATATGAAAAATTTGGATTGAATCCAGGCCATTGGATAGCGAGACCTGTCAACCATTGATTCAGCATGGGAACGGTTCGGGGTTTTGGTCATTGGGAAAATCGAGGTGAATACTTTCCTGAAGTCACAAAAGGAGAATCGTCGATCTGATTTGGACCATTGGATCTTGGAGGATCTGGACCGTTGATCTATATCATCGGATCTTCGGGAGTGGGATATTTGGAAGGGAAGGAAGAGTTGCTCATGGATTTTTCCGAACCACAAAGTCCCGAAATCTTTGGGATCTAGGACTCAATCCCTAGAGGAAGATCGTGTGGAGGTCATAAGGAAGAGGGCTAGCACTAGCTAGGCCCCTTGTTGGGTTTTGAAGGTTGGAGTGTCAAGGTTGTATCATACCAGCATCCATGAGGTCACGATTCATGAAAATGCCTTTTGGCATGGATCAATTTATAGCATCATGGTTGTGTGGAGGAAGGATCACGCCTAGTACTAGTTCACGCAAGTGGGGTTTTCATATAAGGACCTGTGATTTTTGTGATTGAAGGTTCCTGCAGGGACCCAAAGAGCCATTTCGTCTCAAGATTTTTTCAGATCCATAGGTTGGGAGGTCAAGCAGAGCCAGCTGAGGTGGGGGTTTGCGTCAACAAGTGTGGGTGTATGGAAATCTATGTTGTTCCATCAGGGCCACATAAATTTCTCTGATCTCCTCTGCATGGGCCCGATACTTGACCATACTAGCACTTAACTATTGTAACATAGCTCGAGATTTGATCACGTGCTCCATAAACCGTTTCACCTGAACTAGCGTTGTGTCTGTCACCTTTCTTAGTTCTTCAGCCCATGATAAATCTTGCTCGACATGTGACTTGATTATGTCATGAAGGTCGACAAAGTCGTTAGGCATGCCAAACTCTAGGAGTCCGATATCCTTCATTTCCTTGTTTATTTTTCCCCATTTTCTCTCGCACTTGGCCCATTTCTCTTGGATTTCTCGATGAGGTTCCCAGGTCATTTTTTCCCAATACTCGGTCGCTTTCCTTATGTGATCAATACTTATTTCTTTCAAAATCCAAATGCAGTGTTATTCTTTATCTCGAGCCTATTGGACTGCGCTAATGTAGTCAACTCTCTCTACAACTTGTTGTTCTTTCTCATACCACCGCTCCATGTATTTTCACATCACAAGTTCCATGAGGGTGTCCTTCTATACCTCAACGATTCTTGTGGTGAATAAGTTTCCCTCGTCTATGAATTTTCTATAGGCCTCTTGGAATTTTCTCCTTAAGTTTATTGTGGCTTGTGTGGTGTCCTGATAGTACTTATCCAAGTGGCACAAAATATTCTAGTTCTTTGAGGGTGGCTGCCAATTCCTTTTAATCTCTTTTATCTATGTCTAGGGTGGCATCTGATATTTATCCCTTCGTCAATAAGTTCAGATGTTCTGGCATTTTTCATGTTTTTAAAATTTTCCTCTGTAGTGATGAGAATAGAGCTATCCAAAGTGAACCTCCTTTTCTTGGTAGTCGGCTGGACGATAGCCTTCCTTTTCCTATCATAAGCTATGGTGTGTATGTCGGCTACTTCATCCACATGTTTTGGAATCTATTGATGCCCCCATGTGAGTGTATTCCCCATACTTTCAATGGTGTACACTTGTTCAATATTGGGTTCTAGAGATTCCTCATTATGCTCTGAAGGCCTGGCTCATGTTTTTTTCTCATCGGGTGTTTGAGTACCGATCAAAATAGAGGTGTCGGGGATAGATTTGATACTCACTTGTTCATTGGTCATTGAAACACCAATTTCCTCTTGCGGGGTTCTTTCCTTTGGCTTGTCCCTCGAACTATATGCATGGGATTCCAGCGCATCGAGTAGCTTAGTGTCTGGGACACTCTTGGCTTCCTTTTATTTCTGCGGGACCTCTTGGGTTTGGATGTTGGGGAGGGGAGAAGATATCTTCGCAGGTCCCTTTTCTTCTTCAACATGCACAGGGGTACCAAGAGATACCTTTGTTCTCTCATCATCATCATATATGTTTATGAACTTGTTGTTATAACCCTAAATTGCACTATCCCTGCTTACCTGGCATCAGGCCTACTCATGCCTCTTCCTAACCAAAGCCATGCTGAGCAATTCCTCAAAAAACCACTTAAAACAAGCAAACCATGCCCTAACTTCTCACTGGGCGCGGGTATCCTCTTACTGTCCTTATACTGCACGCGGACATCCGCGGGCTAGCCCAATACAGCCCGCGGGTACCTAACAAAGCAAAAAATCAGGAAAGTTTCCGCCGGGACACGAGGCTTTTTGTCAGTTAAATGGAACTCCAAGCCATGCATGGCCGAGAGTTCACCAAAAACCCTAGCTCCTTCTAGCCTATAAAAGGAGGGGTAGGGGTACTATTCAAGGGAGGAAAATCATAGCAAAGAAACTCTGCCAAATTGCCAAGCCATTTTTGTCCCAACCCTTTAGCCTTGCCTCAAGCTTTAGGAGAAACTCAAGAAGCAGCAGTTGGATGACAAAAAAGAAGAGGAAGAGCCCAGGATCAGGATCGTGGAATGGTGACCG
>SNQJ01S0085053.1:21216-48482 GCA_010110895.2 Picea sitchensis
ATGTTATTTGATTTGTGTTTGTATCTCTAACCTTAGAATAGATCAGTAGCATGCATGCATTGTCTTGTCTTGATTGCAGGGAAGCTTTTGGAAGGAGCAGTAGCAGCAAGGAGATAAGAAGCTCTACGGAGGATCTACTTCAACCGTCGGAAAAAGGTTGGTTCATTCTTCTCTTGTGTGCATGTGAAAAAAGGGGTTTTAGATTCGGGTAGAAGGTTAAAAGTTAAGTCTTTAGGGTCATGATCTGCGTATGAGCTTAGAGCCCTAGCTTATTAGTCCGTAGGGTAGAATACCCAACAACACTCTCTTAAGGGGTTCGTTGCATCAGTCCACTCGGATGCTTCGACGACCTCTGGCTGAGACGAAACACCTGTCAGGGATCTCACCAGTGGCGTTGTGAATTCAGGGTCATCTAACTCGGTAATTTCATCAAGGCCTATAAATTCAGGGCTACTTGGTCCTGCTTGGCTTCCGCCTAGGTTATCTTCTAGGGATCCCATGGTTTCATCGATGTTTGGATCATCCGCTTCACTTTCTCTATCATGAACAATCCCCTTTCTCAAGCATCCAATTCCATAGGAAAAACACTTCCTTGTACTAGGATTTCTTGGGGAATCTCTATTGTTTCGACAACTATAATTTCTTGCCTATCCCTAAGGTCTCCTTGAGCCGATTGTTATAGCATTGTCTCTTGTTCATCTAGTCTCATGGCTTTAAACCTGGTCATCCTAGGATCGTCCATTCTTTCCACAAATTCATCCCAATCCTGAGCATTCTATGTGAAGACCTCATCTTGAAACCTATTATGGGCGTATGGCCAACAAGACAATACTTGTGATGCATGCTTCAGGACTAGACCTTTTGGGTCGTTCTTGCAAAAATGGCCCATCTGAAATCAAAAATCCAATTGGTTCAATCCTTCTTATTTTTCTTGAGCAATGTATTTTACCATGTAGAAACCCATATGGAATCCATAAGGTATGAATGCCAACTCCTTATCTTTTACCACAATAGCATTGTAACCCTGCAGGATAGTCTGGTAGCATATTTCCCCTACTACTAGTTGGTCAGGGACATACACTGCTAACAAGTGTGGTTCTCTGGTGGCTCTGAAAACCCTGATGTAGGTATCACGCTCATCCAGATACCAGTGGCCAACCTTTGATATCATATTTTTGGCCGCAACCAATAGTCATGGGCACTCTTTCTTGAAAAGCATAAAATGAATGCGCGCAATGAATTGATCAAAAATGAGGGAGTATGATTTCTTGTACCTTTTCTCTTATAAGATGCCGAAATATACATGGACCGGGAATCCTGAGGCATGCCATCTCAAGTTCATTCCGGCAAAGGCATTTCTGGCATAGATGACATCCAATAAATAAGCATCCATGTAGAAGGATGGAGTCTCTCCTTCTTTCGGCGTCTGATCCTGTTGAATGCAAATTCTCAACTGCTTGGAAATGATGGCGCCCCAGTTAAAACCTCTCCTAACAATGGCTACCATGTAAGCTAAGGCATCCATGCCTATGAAAACCTGGAACAATAATTCTCCCCATACAACCAGCAGATGAGGGCCATTAGATAGATATACAACTCTCTTAAGTTGGTCGTCAGGTACCAGCCGGAGGTCCGATTGGTTTAATTTTTATCCTCTCTCTGCCATGAAGCCATCACCTGGCTGGTGTCATTTTTCTCATAGAATTTTATAACAAAATTGGTGTTCAGGTTCTCCTCCGAGTGTCTAAGCTTGTAGTAATTATGTACCTCCACCGAAAGGAAAACCCCGACATACTTGCCATTGTCATCATCGATCAAACATTTTTTTGTGTCTGTGTGGTCAATAAGCCACTTCAGGAGTTCTATGCAATGGAATAATGGAGTTCTTCTCTCTACCATATGATGGTATGATCTTCAAATGTTTGTAAAAACTTCATTGTCAAGATTTCTCAAATCAAGGTCATTGTGCAGGGTATATTCAGGGAATTCTCCCCACTTGATATCCTTGAAGAGTTCTTCCCAATGTGGGAGTACTGCCTTGGTCCCTATTCTTGATTCTATGTCTCCAAAGGTTGGAGGCTTAGTGAAAATATTCTTGGTGGATGTCCTGATGACTGGTTCCGGCCTAGGAGAAAATTCTAATTGCTTTGTTGGCTCTAGGGACGAGCCTTCTCCTACCTTTGATTCTTTCATCTTGGGCACCCTTGATAATCGCCTAGTACTTGGTTTCTTTGGAGGCATTGTTCCTACCATCGAAAATAATTTTTAGGGAGTGCGTACAGAGTAGCACTGGATAAAAATTGTATGAAGTGAAGCATAAAAATCCATAGACAGATACATACCTATAACGCTTGATAAACCTATTGTTTAATACTCATGGGACCTTGGAAACTTCTTCTGAATGGATCGTCTCACTCCTCTAGATACTTTGAACTTATTTGCACATGATGATATTGTTTACGAACAACTCGAAATAATTTAAACGGGGAATAAACTATCGTGTCGTATCAACCAATTAACTCGGGTTATGAGTGAAAATCAAACAAAATCTTTTGTTGAATCTTCGCAATTTAATTCATCATGGGTTGACGATGGAGGTGCGAAGGGTGGTGTGTATTGGTAAATTCAAATGATCCTTTTGATTCGAGCATGAATTATCAACTAATGCGAGATTTGTAATTAATTAGTCCCTTATATGCTCTGGATTGCAACGTATCTAGTGCTAAAACGTCCCATCGTGTCACTTTCCTAGTGGAAATCTTAGTGAAAATCTTAATTGGGAACCGACAAGGTGTTACGAGTGTTTTTTTGTGTGTGTGTTGATATTCTTCTGCAAAAAACCTCTAATTCCAATTGATTTAATCGTATGGTGCTAATGTGGCATAAATAAATCGAGATATGTGGCATTGAATACTAGTGACTTAGCATGCGGGTAATGGTCGGGACTTTGTTCAAGTTGTGCACTCTAAGCTAAACCTAGGAATGATGATGCAAAAAAGGTATCGGGGATCGACATTTGAGGATAATCCTATCGCATAGTCTCCTTTGAGTTAGTGTTACAAAAATCTCGATGCCGAAATGTTTTTGAAATTTGGCGATCAGAGAAAAATTTAGTGTGGTCCAAATGTTTGTTGCAACTTGGTCTTCTCCGATTTCTCTAATCGTGTAGGGTATCGTCTATCGACGATATTATTTCCTTCTTTTTTAACCTTTACTCTCCTCGTCCTTTACCAATGTCAAAGGGGATTGGTCGTTGGCAATACCTTTGTATGATTCTCATTGCGAAGAAAAATTCCTTCTTCCGATGCTGGTGAAGATCGATGCTTGACGACTAAGGTTTCATCGAATGATTTTCCTTCGTCTTTAAATTTTCCTGATGTCGACTCTCTGAGCATGTCGGGGAAAAGTTTTGGGTTGTTCACTCTTTATTTAAATGTTAGTATTTTAAGTTATGGGATTTCACATATTCAAGCGAACTTTGAGAGACTTAAATGAGAATCGAAGTGGTAATCAAAGGCAACAATTTTTACAATGAAGTCGAATCAGACAATGTAAAAAAAATCAAGTGGTACCCAAAATGTAGAATTTGACATATGCTATTTTGAGGTGTGTTGAGTTCTCAACAAATGGAAACTTACTAGGCGAAAGCAGAATCTTTACTCCTCCTTCGGGCTCGGCTAATGCTAAATCTGGTGGGGGCCTTAACTGGTTTTACATCAGAGCCCCTTTTACCTTTGCATTTGAAATTTTCTAGTTGATGCCTCCGGGTCTACCTATGGGGTTTTCAACCTTAATTCCACCTTATTTTCCTATGACCCTGGCTCATGCCCCTTTTGACAAGGGTCTAGAAAATCATTCACTAGCACCAGGCCCTTTTTTATCTTTACTCACTTGCTACTGTGTTTCTCTGCTGTCAGCGGTGTCCATAGCCCCGACGGAGTCATGCTAACATCACAGACCTTGCTCCGCTGCTAGAGAGCATCCATAGCCCCGAAAAAGATATATTCATACCCTCCCCTACTATGCACTCATTTGATATAGTTAACATTTATTTCAGTAGAATTCCCTGAGCAAGTGGGAGAGGATGACGTCTGTTATTTTGCAAGATGAGAGGGTTAAGGTGAAACATACTAGCTCTGTCTCTAAGGTGCATGTGTCCTTTCCAGCTTTCCTTCTTTCCCTTAAGGTTTTACCAAACCACCAGGCATACACTTTTGACATTTCTCTAAGGTTGTTCATTTGCGCGGGTTAGATAGAGATCCCCCAAACAATTGCAAGTTCCCCAATGCTTCTCGTGTTTGAATGTGAGCGACGAGTTAGGAAGAGATTTTTCTATGTCACATGTTTTAAGGTCGACCATTGTCTTGCCAAACACAATATTCAAAAGCACAAAGGTCCAAATATCAAAATAAAACAAAAGAAAAATGTATTTCACAATCGAACTGGCCAAAAACAAAAAAACATAAATGTATGCACGTATTTTTTTTATTTTTTTTCAGTTCTAATGAAAGTATTGTTTTAGGGCCTGGCCATTCACCAGGAGGGAATCATGTTCCCGCCTTAGATTTTGTAACCGATAAATTCCTACCCCAATCTTCTTGACCACCTGGAAAGGTTCAAGACATAGATTCTAAAACTTAGAATGTTTGTCTTTAGGCTCATTTGCTCTGTCCCATTTCAAGACTAAGTCTCCTACTTCATAATTATTCTCCTTAGCCTTATGCTTGTCAAACTATATTTTAACTATCTATTGATGCGCTATGAATTTTGATTTATCCTTCTCCCTTTCTTCTTTCAACATGAGCAGAGTGTTAATTCTTCATTGTATGACTAATGAAGGTTGTCCTCTGGAATCTTTGTCAAGTTGAAGAGATGGAAGGTACAAATTGTTTGGGAGAATGGCTTCTTGCCCATATATTAGAAAGTATGGGGAATTACATATAGCTTCTATAGGTGTAACTCTATCTTCCCACAAGGCGTTATGGAGTAGATTATGTCAATTCCTTTGGTTGTTTGCAACTGTTTTCTTCAATATCCTCACTAAGTTCTTATTAGTTGATTCTTCCACTTTGTTTCCCTGAGGATAATAATTTGCAGAGTATCTAATTACGATTCCTTTGTCTAGGGAAAACTTTGTTAATGAGGTGGAAGAAAATTAAGCTGCATTTTCAAAAACGAGAACAGAAGGGACACCAAAACTCATGATTAGTTTTTGTTCTCTGAATTGGATTACCACCTTCTCGTTTACATGGCTCAGAGGGGTGGCCTCTGCCCATTTCGTGAAGTAATCTGTGGCAGTAATTATGTAATTTTGTTGTTTTGAAGAGCTTTTTGTAATATCTCCTATGATATATAACCCCCATTACTCAAATGACCTACAAATAGCTACCGGTTGGTGTGGGACTGCCGCCCTCTCTTCTCTCCCAGCGCTTATTTGAAAATTTTTACAGTTTCTAGCATATGTGTGAGAATATTTGAACAAAGTGGGCCAATAATAGCCATCTCACAATATCTTATGAGCGGTAGTGTCTCCTACAAAATTTCCACCTGCAGGGCCATCATGGAGCTCCCTCAGGACTTTATCTGCATCTCCAAGTTCAAGGAATATTAAAAATACCCCATCATAATGAACCCAAAAGAGTATCATATTTATGAGGTGATATTACACGAATTTCAACGCTAGAGCTCTCCTTTCCCTAGGGTTTAGGTCTTCTGGGAAATTCCCATGATGTAGGAAATAAGTTAATTTCTCATACCATGACTCTCACCCTGGGGAAATGTATGAAGCTTCACCACACCATAATTCCATTTCATTTTCCCATCCGGGGTCTTCATTTACTTGGTCTTGAGATTCAGCTTCTAGTTTGCATAATCCTTTCCCTTTAACTAATTTAGCAGGTTTTATGTCTAGATCAAACTCTTGGACTACCGCCATCCATTTCCCTCTTCTTTCCACCATCTCATGTTACGTAAATAGGGATCGAATTGTCGGGTGAGGCACGATTACTTTGGTATGGTTCTTAACAATATAAGATCTGAAATGCTTTACTACTTTATAGACTGCATAAGCTTGCTTATCTATAGCTGGATAATTCAATTCCACTCCTTGAAGGTTAGTGCTCTTGAACGACACTAGAGCCTCATTGCTATCATCATCCTTTTGAGTCAAAAATGCAGCTAATGATTGATCGAAGGAGAAAGTGTAGAGGAAGAAATCTTTGTCGAAATTGGGACTCCGCAACATGGGGGATTAGGATATAGAATTCTTGATTTCGCTGAAGGCCTTATTTCATCCATCATCACACTTAAATTCGACATCTTTACGGATCATCTTTTGTAAAGGTTTGATAGTTTCCATGAAATCTAGAGTGAAATTTCTCATAAAATTGATTTTCCCAAAGAATGACTACATAGATTTCTTCTTGTGAGGCAATGGGAGTTGATCTATGACCTTAATCCTTTCTGGGTCTATGAAAATGCCTGCTTTAGATATAATGTGGCCTAGTAGTTTACCTTCCTCGACACCAAAAATATTTTTCTTAGGGTTTAAGGATATACAATATTTCCTACACCTTTCGAAAATATGGTTTGAGTGTTGGATGTGATCTTCTATGTTCTTTGAATACATAGTCACATCATCCAAGTAAAATACTACAGACTTGTTGATTATTCCTTGAAATTATACATCCATAGCCCTCTGGAAAGTTTCTCCTGCATTGATTAACCCGAAAGGCATGTGTTTGTAAGCGAAAGTTCCCCACTTAGTTTGGAAGGTAGTTTTTAAGTGGTATTCCTCTAAAACCAGAACCTGGTTGTAACCTGAGAAACCATCAAGCAGGGAGAAAATCTCAGAGCCAGACACGATCTGCAGTAGTTTCTTCATTGGGGGGACTGGGTATTTTTCTTTTTCTGAAGCTCTGTTGAGGTTCCTGAAATCTATGCATAAGCAAATCTCCCCTAAATTTTTCCTTACAGGAACCAAATTAGCTACCCATGCAGAGTGTCTAACCTGGAAGATAATTTTGGCATCTAACAGTTTCTTCAACTCCTGACACATGAGGGGCTCCAAGGAAGAATGGTACTTTCAGAGCTTCTATTGGAAGGGTTTCACTTCAGGTTTTAACGGGATAGTGTGTTGAATGATACGGGCATCATAATTTTTCATATCTCAGTAGGACCATGCAAACACATAATGATCATGTCTGAAGTGTTTGAGATAGGCCTTACTTTCCTCTTTAGATATGGTTTTATCGATGTTTACATTTTTGGGGTTTTCTTGGGTTCCAAGATTTATAGTTTCATGCATGGGATAGGAACTACCGATCTTAGTGTTTTTGGGCCCCTTAAAATGTTCTTTTAGATAAAAAAAGGTTTTCTATGTTGGCTATCCCCTTCAGTATTGTGTAAGACTTTGATTTTTCTATTGGCTGATTTACATGAAGGTCGGTTTCCGTCGACTGTTCCTGTAATGCTTCATCGTCAATGGCCAAATATTTAAAATTATCTTGATTAGTTAGAAAGTTTATGATTTGTTCGTCTCCCTCAAAAACCTTCCAATTAGAAACATTGTTGGGTACCGAGGGTTTGAAGATTAGTTCTACAGTGAACCAAGAGGCTTCATAATCTTCTAGGGGGGACAACCTTGAAGTGGTGGTGGCCAGGGAGTCAACAAGAATGTTCTTCATTCTGGGAACCGATGTGATGTTGAAATCTTCAAAATGCTCTATTAGCCTATGCACTTCATGTTGGTAATTCTTTAGGTGTGGATAATTGCAATGTATAGTATTCCTTATATTCCTAATAATGATTTCAGAATCTTCGAAAACATTCAATTCTTGGATGTTTATGTCTATGGCTTTCTTTAGCCCTTGTAACAGAGCTTCATACTCGGTAGTGTTATTTGTGCATTCGAATTCTAGTCTACAAGACAGTAAATGTCACTTGCGTCTCAGATTAATGAGGATACACCCTGATCCTAACCCTTCTTGTGATTTAGATCCATCAAAATATTGGGTCCAAACTTGTGGGAAATGTGTGTCGGCTTCCCCTTCCCTGTTACTTTCCTCTTTTCCTCCTTCTAGTTCTGTGATTTCTAACGCAGGTTGTTGACAGATGAGGGTTTCTTTGGCCATTGTGAGAAACTCCTCTTGAAAATTCATTTCAGAGTTCTGAGTGAGAGGGACATCATATGAAAAAGGGGAGAAGTTCCCGAAGTAGGAATCGTAGGAATAATTTCCTAACACAGGGAAATTTTTCAATGACGGTTCATTTGGGGTTTCCAGATCAGTGACAATATGTTTCAAGTATCTTTCCCTATCAATTCTGATCATATTTTTGTATCCATTCAACGATAGCCAAAGGTGTGCCCAATCTATACTAAAATATCCATTTAACTTCTCAGACCAATCTCGACTTAGTAGTAACCCATAAGCTTTTGGGATATCCATTACAATGATGTCAATCACTTGAACAAACTTAGGATGTGTTGCTATTCTGATCAATACATATTTGAGTTCTCCCATGGATTTGACATGGGTTCTATCTAGTTGCATTACATGTTTATCGCTTTTGGGAGGAACAACATTTAACGTTTTTCAAATAGATAAGGGCATAACATTGAAAAATGCTCCTAAATCGACCAAACAATTGTGGAGGTTCATGTTGAAAACTTCAAATGTCAAAAGGAATGGTGGGACAAAAGGTTTTCCCTTCTTATCTTCCGAGCAGGCGTTTACCATTGGTTTATTCACTAGATATGTGGGAGTTAGATTTATTTCTTGATCATTGCTTGTCGTAGGGTTTTCTATTGATTTTAAGGCTTGTAGCAGAAAGTCTTTTTGTTGAGCGATTCTACATATGTCCATAATTGATATATTAGCCTTCAACTTCTTCAAATATTCAACTACATTGTAATCCATCTTGGGAGATTATCGGGTATGGATATTCGTAGGGTTTCTTCAGGGAGCAAAAGGTGTTTTCAGGTGGTCTGAGGCTGTATTTTCCCTCGAAGCTTGGGCAGTAGCAATATATTTTGACACAAGTGGACCCTTACTGCGTGTTTTCACAACTGAGACTTATGCGGGTGGTTCTTGAGACTCAAATAAGTCGTCGAAAGGCATGATTAGGTCAGGATCCCATATCAGCATGGATGTGTATTCTGGAAGATCAATCTCTTCCTGATCAACAACATTCATAACTAAACTCCCTTGTTGTTCGGTCAGGGAGACTTCATCTAGAAGCCGATTGGCCATTAAATTCATGGAATGAACCCATTGAGGGCAGTCTCTTTCAGAGTGATTTTCTTGGTGATAAGTACAGAAAGAATCAGATGCTACATTTCCCAAATCGATATTTAGGTTATCTAGGGAAGGTTCAATTGCTTTAAATGGTGGATTTATTTTAAAGAAAGGATTATAGGGATTTTGGCCTTTGTTTGCCTCCCCGACACTCCTTTTCATGTCTATGATTTTGTTTGACAACTTCTTAACCATGTTTTGTAGGTATTCTATGTCTCCATTACCCTTTTTCAGGACTTTGCTCTACTTGTTTCCCTGGGGGTCTAGCAAGAAATATCCCCCTTCGGGGAGGGTTTGAGTTTCTTTATTGACTAAGAATACTAGACTCTCTTTGCATCCTTTCATTTTGAATTCAATCATTTTGGCTTCTTCAAAATTACCAGCCAAGTTTTGTTTGGAAACACTCTTCACAAAGATGGAAATAGAAGCTGGGAGGGAATTAGCGTATACCTCTATTTGCAACTCTTGAGTAGGTTTAGCTTTAGGCTGGAATTTGTTCAATATGGTTGTGAATCTTTGGTTGAAATCTTTAACCCTTTCTTTCGAACTCATGGTGGCGGAAAACAATTCAGCCATCAAAGCTCCTATAGTATTTTCTTCTACAAATTTATCTAGAAAAACCTTCTGAAACTTCGTCCATCTAGTTATAGATCCTACAAGAAAATTAAAATACCATGTGGAAGATGAATTCTCAAACATATAGGGGAATAGCCTGCATACTACGTCTTCATGTTGGACATTCATAAGTCTGATTTCTAGTATGAATTTCTTGATATGATCTTCAAGAAATCCCGAGGTCTCTGGGTCGAACTTATGAAGTAACTTCTCCGAGTGTCGGTGAAGATTGTGTATTCGTACTGGGATGGCCAAAGCATCTCTAGCCAACCAAAGTTGATTGTTCTGTGGTGGTTTTCCCCTTTCTTCATTATGGTCATTGTTGTCTTCCATATCTTCGGACCCTGAATTAAAATCTTCCTCTTCCAAGAAATCGTCTGGTTCAGAGACGTCATCGGCTGGCGTTTCAGGGATCAGATTAAGAGGATGTTCAATTTTGCTGATTGCAAAACATATTAGGTCTTCTACTGTATGCACAAAAACCTGGTCGGGGGTGTCGACCACTAGTACTCTTATTTTTTTTCTTTGAGGAAATATCGGAGATGAGGGTAATGCATCGATCTATCAGGCGTATGCTCTAGTGATTCTTCTAAATTGATTTAATTCCCCATGAGGAGGAGCGTATGGTATGTCAGGTAACAATCGTTCTTCCTCAGGTTGGGGTGATTTACTCATTTCAGGATTACTCAGCGTGTGTGGTTTGTCTTGGGAATGACTATCCATGCATGTGGGTTGTTTTGAATCTATAGGCTGTCTGAAATATTATATGGAATATGTATCCAGACATTCATTCTCAGGCCCTCTTTATAGCGCCAATTATGTGGATGGGTTCTAAATCTCTCTAATTCAACAGTAGGAATCAAACCCATCACTGAGGCCCAATTAGACTCTGCAACGTTTAATAGTGGAATGGTTCTCCAGATCTTTGCGATCCGACCAATTAATCGATGGGATTTGTGTTTTCTTGTGAAGTCTTCCCCTTTGGTTTTGGACTTTCTCTTTTTGTATTTTCTCTTAGGTGTGACCGATATAAGATGGTAGCCGATATAAACCAACTAGGTAAAAGAATAGGAATAAGTTTAACTACTGGAGAAGAGGTTGAGCTTGGGATAACCCACTACTCAAGCATGTAGACAAAAATTCTATACCACAGGCCTAGTACTAATACGTTAACCATGTGAGTATCCAATTACTGACTGAGATACAAATCATCATAAATAAAACACATATGCGATAAATAATGGAAAGTAAAATAATTCACTTAACTCTAGTCATCCCTCACGCAATAACACAAGGATTCATTTTCATCATTAAAGAAAGAACTGTAAAACATTGCATCAGATAACTTATCAATAGATTTAATATATCTTACTCATTATAGCATCCATTCATGAGACGATATAGGAAATAATTCTTCTCCACATCCAATTATACATGCATTTGATGAAAATATAACTTGTCTCTGGTCCAGAAGGATTTTTCCATTAAAGGTAGCTCCAAAATAATTCTTAACAAACCAGAAAATGAGAGTTTCTTGCAACAACTATCGACCCTTAACTAATTGATCGATGCTCTTATTTATAACATAAAATTCAAATGAAATAATGGCTAAGTGTAGATAAGTAAAACAAAATTCACCATGTGGCGTTCTCGTATCAGTTTGTCTAGGAGTTATCTCAAGGTATCACTTTAAACGGGTGATTCTTCTCGTATTCTGACCAATTGATGAACATCTCCTCACTGGTGTGGGCCTATGGAAATATGTGTTGTTCCATCATGTCCACGTAAATTTCTATGATCTCCACTACATGGGCTTGAAACGTGATTGTACTAGCACTTAATTTCTGTACCACAACTCGATCTTTGATCGGGTGCTCCATAAACCATAGAACCTGACCTAGCATTGTGTCTGTCACCTTTGCTAGTTATTCAACCCATGATGAATCTTTCTCGGTGTGCGACTTGATTATGTCGTTCAGGTCGACAAAGTCATTAGGCATGCCAAAATCTAGGAGTCTAATATCCTTCGTTACCTTGTTGATTATGCCTCAGTTTCTCTCACATCTAGCCCATTTCTCTTGGATTTCTCTGTGAGGTTCCCCAGTCATTTTTCCCCAATACTCGGTCACTTTCCTTATGTGATCAAGACTGATTTCGTTCAACACCCGAATGTTGTGTTCTTATTTATCCCAGCCTTATTGGACTGCGCTAATGTATTCGACTCTCTCTACTGCTTTCTGCACTTTATCGTGCCACTACTCCATGTCTGTGCACATCGCAAGTTCCATGAGAGTGTCCTCCTGTAGCTCAACAATTCTTGCAGTGAATAAGTGTCACTCGTCTATGAATTTTATATAGGCCTCCTGGAATTCACTCCTTAATTATATTGTGGCATATGTGGTGTCTTGATAGTACTTAGCAAAGTGGCACAAATGTTCTAGTTATTTCAGGGTGGTGACCAGTTCCTTTTCATCTCTTTTAGCTCTGTATAGGGTGGCATAGGAGATCGCTCTCCCTATGCCAATAAGTGTAGATGTTCTAGAGTTTTTTGTGTTTATCAAATTTTCCTCTTTATTGATGAGAATAGAGCGATCCAAAGTGATCCTCCTTTTGTTGGTGGTTCGTTAGATGATAGCCTTCCTTTTCCTATCATAAGCTATGGCATGTATGTCAGCTACTTCATCTGTAGGTTTGGGAATCTATTGATCCCCCTATATGAGTGTATTCCCAAGACTTCTGATGTTGTGCACTTGCTCAAGATTTGGTTCTGGAGCTTCCTTTTTATGCTCTGAAGGCCCGGATCCTATTTTTTTCTCATCGGGTGTTTGAGTACCAATCAAAATAGAGGTGTAGGGAATAGATTCAATACTCACTTGTTCATCAGCTATTGAAACATCGATTTCCTATTGTCAGGTTTTTTCCTTTGGCTCAACTAACTTCGGATCATCCCTCGAACTGTCTGTGTGGGTTTCCAGCGTATCGGGTAGCTTAGTGTCTTGGACACTCTTGGCTTCCTTTTATTTCTATAGGACCTCCTAGGTTTGGATGTCGGGGAGGGGAGAAGATATCTTCTCGAGTCCCTTTTCTTCTTCAACATGCACAGGGGTCCTAAGAGATACCTCTGGGCTCTCATCATCATCATTTATCTTAGTAAAATCGCTCAAGGGGTTCATTGTGTCGATCATCTACGATGATTTGATGATATCTAGCTGAGTTGAAACACCTGTCGGGGATCCCACCAGTGGTGTTGTGAATTCAGGGTTGTCTAACCTAGTAATTTCATCAAGTTCTATAAATTTAGGGCCTCTTGGGCCTGCTTGGATTCTTCATGGGTTATCTGTTGGGGATCTTGTGTTTTCATTGATGTCTGGATCATCCTACAACTGATCAATCATCCGTTGTGCTTTCTCTAGCATGAACAAACCCCTTTCCTGAGTGTCCAATGTCATAAGAAAACCTCTTCCTTGTACTGGGACTACTTGGGGAATCTTTGTTTTTTAGATGACTATCATTTCTTCCTTGTCCCCAAGGGCTCCTTGAGCCAATTGTTCTAGGGTCTCCGCTTGTTCATCTAGGCTCATGGATTTGAACCTGGTCATCCTACGATCAGCCATCCTTGCCACAACTTCATCCCAATCCTAAGCGTTCTTCGTGAAGACCTCATCTTCATCCCTGTCATGGGCGTATGGCCAGCAGGACTATACTTGCAATGTGTGCATCAAGACTAGACCTTTTGGGTCATGCTTGCGAAAATGGCCCATCTGAAATTGGAACTCCAATTGGTTCAATCCTTTCTATTTGGCTTGAGCAGTGTCTTTTACCATGTAGAAACCTATATGGAATCCATAAGGCATGAATGTCCGCTTCTCATATTTTACCAGAGTAGCATTGTAACCCTACAAGATAGTCCGGTAGCAGATTTCCCCTACTACTAGTCAGTCAGGGACATACACCAGTAATAGGTGTGGGGCTCTGGTGGCTCCTAAAACCCTGATGTAGGTATCGCGCTCATCCAGATACCAGTGTCCAACCTTTGATATCATATTTTTGGCCACAACCGACAGTCTTGGGCACTCTTTCTTGAAAAGAATAAAATGAATGCACACGATGAATTGATTGCAGATGAGGGAGTAGGATTTATTATACTTGTTCTCCCATAAGATGATGAAATATACATGGACCAATAGTTATGAGGCATGTCAACTCAAGTTCATTCCTGAAAAGGAATTTCTGGCACAGATGACGTCCAATAAATAAGAATCCATGTAGAAGGATGGGGTCTCTCCTTCTTTCGGCATCTGAGCCTGTTGAATGAAAATGCTCAACTTCTTGGAAAGGATGGTGCCCCAGTTAAAAACTATCCCACAAATGGCTACCGTGTAAGCTAAATGCATCCATGCCTCTAAAAACCTGGAAAAATATTTCTCCCCATACAGTCGGCAGATGAGGGCCATTAGATAGATATACGACTCTCTTAAGTTGATCGTCGGGTACCAGTCGAAAGTCTAATTGGTGTACTTTTTATCCTTTCTCCACCATGATTCCATCACCCGACTGGTGTCATGTTTATCATAGAATTTTATAAAAAAATCGATGTTCAGGCCCTCCTTCGGATCTATGAGCTTGTTGTAATTTTGTACCTCCACCGGAATGAAAACCCCAACACACTCGCCATTGTCATCATTGATCAAACATTTTTTTCTATCTGTGTGGTCGATAAGCCACTTCAAGAGTTCTATGCAAGGGAATAATGGAGTTCTTCTCACTACCATATGAAAGTACGATCTTCGGATGTTTGTAAAAACTTCATCGTCGAGATTTCTCATATCAGGATCATTGTGTAGCGTATATTCGGGGAATTATTCCTGTTGGATCTTCTTGAAGAGTTCTCCCCAATGTGGGAGTACTGCCTTGGTCCCTATGCTTTATTTTGTGTCTCTAAAGGTCGGAGGCTGGTGAAAATCTTCTTGGTGGATGTCCTGATGACTGGTTCTGTCATGCGAGGGAATTCTAATTGCTTTGCTGAGCCCGGGAATGAGCCTTCTTCTAACTATGATTCTTTCATCTTGGGCGCCCTCGGTAATCGTCTAGTACTTGGTTTCTTTGGAGTAATTTTTCTTGCCATCGAAATCAATCTTTAGGGCATGTGTACAATGTAACACTAGATAAAAATTGTATAAAGTGAAGAATAAAAATCCATAGACTTGTACATACCTGTAATGCTTTCTAAACCTATTCATAGGACCTTGGAAACTTCTTTCGAATGGATCGTCTCTCTCCTCTAGATGCTCTAAACTTCTTTGCGCACGATGATATTGTTTACGAATAGCTAGAAAGGATTTAAATGGGGAAGAAACTATCATGTCGTATCAAACAATTAACTCGGGTTATGAGTGAAAATCAAATGAAATCTATCGTTGAATATCTACAATTTAAATCATCATGGATTGACGACAGAGGCACAAAGGGTGGTGCATTGTATTGGTAAATTCAAGGGTCCTTTTGATTTGTGCACAAATTAGCAACTAATGCGAGATTTGGAAATAATTAGTCCCTTAAATTCTCTGGATTACAACGTATCTAGCGCTAAAACGTCACATCGTGTCACTTTCCTAGTGGGTGGATCGGAAACTGACAAGGTGTTACGAGTTTTTTTTTTTTTGATATTCTTCTGCGAAAAACCTCTGATGCCGATTGATTTAATCGTAAAGTGATGACATGGCACAACTAGCTCGAGCTATGTAGCATTGAAGTCTAGTGACTTAGTTCACGGGTAATGGTTGCAACTTTGTTCAAGTTGTGTGCTCTAAGCTAAACCTAGGAATGTCGATGGAGAAAAGGTATAGGGGATCGAGGTTCGAGGATAATCCTATCGCATAGTCTCCTTTGGGTTAGTGTTTAAAAACTCCCGATGCTGAAATTTTTTTAGAATTCAGAGATCATAGAAAAATTTAGCATGGTCTGAATGTATGTCTCGACTTGGTCTTGTCTGATTTTTCTAACGCATAGGGTATCGGCTATCGGTGATATCATTGCCTTATTTGTTAACATTTACTCTCCTCGCCCTTTACTGATGCCGAAGGGGATCAGTCGTTAGTGACACCTTTCTATGATTCTCATTGTGAATAAAACTTCCTTATGTCGATGCCGGTGAAGATCAGCGCTCGGGGACTAAGGTTTCTTCAAATTATTTTCCTTTGTCTTTAAATTTTCCCGATGCCGACTCTCTGAGTGCATCGAGGAAAATTTTTGTGTTGTCAATTCTTTATTTAAATGTTAGTCTTTTAATTTATGTGTTTTCACATATTCAATCAAACTTTGAGAGACTTAAATGAGAATCAAAGCGGTAAGCAAAGGAAACAATTTTTACAATGAAGTCAAATCAGACAGTGCAAAAAAAATCAAGTGGTACCCAAAATGGAGAATTTGACATATGTTATTTTAGGGTGTGTTGAGTGCTCAACAGGGCCTTCCAAGGCCAACGTCATGGTGGAATGGGAAAAACCCACCTGGGTAATGCTTTGCCAAGCTGCCTCTGGTGGAATGTCCTCCTCCTCTCCGGTGCAAATCCTCTGACCTATCTCTGCCCCCTGCTAGGGTCTCAACATCCATCTGGTGGGATTCCATCCCCATGGAGGTTTGAACTGATCTTCTCCCCATGTGTATGTTTCCATATGGGTACCTACCATCGGGTATGGTCCTGAAACATTAACAAATATGCCCTCCATGGGCTCATAAGTCACAAGGATCATAGCAATGTCAATCACATCTAATCATCAATTTTATTAAACATGTGCATAAAACCCTGTTTACCCAGAAAAGTGCTCAAAGACATTATACTAATCTACAAGCCAAGTTTGGAGGAAGTGATAGGGTGTCCTATTGGGCTAATGCTAACTGGATGTGGGGTATTCCCAGGAGAGATCAAATCCAATCCATGTGAGTGGATGAAGTGGATAAGCGATGTTTAGGCAAGGGGTGTAGTGATAGCAAGGAAATGTATGTCTTACCTATGGGTACCTCTGTAGAAGGTTAGATGCACCTGTCATGGATGCAAATGTTTCCAAGCCCATTCGTGCCTTTTAGCTTTATTTTTATTTCTTTTTATTCAAGAATCTAGTTAAGGGACACTACCCTCATGTGGTGACCAGTGATGGAAATGTTACCCACAAGCATTTCATGGAAATGAGAATGTTGGCTCGTGATGAGGACCCCTTTCTCTTGGCTATGCCACCAAGAGCCACTACTCTGGCTTGGTGACTAGTTGTTGTTAGTTTCATACCACTACATTCCCATGGACCTAATAGGTTGTCTCATGATGAGACCCCCTATTCTCTAACTAGGTCTTGTTTTATCATTTTTTATGGGTCCCTCTCTTTATTGCTGAGAATATTTTTACTTCTTTCTCGGGGATCCCTGGGAGAAGCATCTCAAGGTGTCATTATTTGGATTTTATCTTTTTTCCAGCTACTTTTACTCTATGGGCCTTTAGCCCCTTCTTCCCATAAGTTAAGGTACAACCCTTAAATATTTGGTTAACCCAATGCTCGGACCAGTGTAATGGGATGGATGAGCAGGAGAAAAGTGGAAAGTGGTAAGTATGTTCGGAGTGGATGATGGCTTCTCATAAATCCCCCCAGTGGCAACTCAAAACATATGGGCACAAGCTTACTATGGCATCATGTCATTCCTCCTAGGTATGGTCAAGTGGATAGGTACACGATTTGAGCACCCGTTAGAAACAAAAAGAATTGAATTCACATATTCAAAGGTTTTGAGGATCATAGTGACGCATACCATGATACCCGGACTCATTACCTCATGGATAAAGATACACTTCTTCTACAGGACTAGGCCAAGGTGATGGATGTTGTTGCTGTTGACAAAGTGGAGGTGCTGAAGAATGAAAATATGGGCCCTCCAGGGCCATGCTCAAGTTGATCTAGCTCTCGGTACTCAATGTCTAGGACCTGTGGGCTTCGAGACATAATCTCCTTAGTTATCCCTAAACTGGGGGATAACATGTCCTAGAGGGATCCTAGGGTTCCCTCCGACTACTTGTCTACTCCAAAAAAAAAAAAAAAATCTACTTAATTTTTGTTACATTAAAGTCTAGGAATAAAACTCCCATATCACTTGTGATCATTCAGCTCCCAAGCATTTGATCTTCTTTAGTTTTTGAATTAGCTCCAAAAAGATTGATAGGAAACGCCGACGTTTAAGATTCCAAAATAATTCAAAAGGTGTGTTATGGTGTTGAGTTGTCCCTCCACATGTGCTTGTCGGCAATGCTCCTGCATAAACTACCCAAGACAATCTCACAAATATCAAGAGGTGCAACATCTAATTCAACCTCATCAAAGAACTTCGTTGTTATTACAAATCTGATCTTGCATTGTTTCATCACCTAAAACTTAGCATCTTCACACACCCAACCTAATGGATATGGAATTTTATCAGGTGTCATCTTCAAACTCATATTCTTAATAATTTCTTCAGAGATTAAGTTAACTTGAGATCCACTATCAAATAAAGTATCTACTTTTGTATGATTGACTATAACTCTGACATGAAAAATTTTACTTCTTTTCTTTTGATCGGTATCGCTTTCCAATTTAGCGGATTGAACTAAAGAATTATAATTGATAATTGATATGCCTTTTCTTCCTATGTCCATGATCTTTGATTCATCCCTGAAATATGACCCTAGATCCTAATGAGATGCTGCAACATTCTTCTAGTTTCCTTTATCCTTGAACTTCTTCAGTCAGGTAACATGTAGGTATTTCCTTAGCTTGATTTATTGTAGCTAATTTCTTACTCTTCCATTTACCTGACACAATGTTCTTGAAAATCAACCTCTTGTTCAGAATTTTCACTATGCCTCATTAGAAAAACCCTAGTCCTAGATATCCTACAACAAACACATTTTCGGGAAATAGAATGAAAGATGAGGGGCCCCACTAGTTGAAACTTGGTGCCTTGGATCCAATGAAACTGACAGTTCATCCATCTGAGTCTCAGTTTTCATTTTATCATGAGTTGCAATTCACCTCCTCAATCCATTCAAGGATATGTTGGCAATAGACCTATAACTAAACCATGACCATCACAAAGACCTAGACATAGACCTAAACTATGACCTAGACCTAGACCTAGACGAAGACCTAGACCTAGACCTAGACGAAGAACTAGACCTACACCATTACCATGACCTATACCATGACCTAGAACATGGAAAGACAAGGCATGACAAGGCAAGGCATGACAAGGCAAGGCATGGCAAGGAAATGTCTAGGTATAGGTCTAGGTTTAGGTATGGAAATGCAAGGAAAGGAAATGCAAGGCAAGGAAAGGAAATCCAAGACAAGACATGACAAGGATAAGAAAAGGTAGGTATAGGTCTAGGTATAGGTATAAGGATAAGCAAGGTCTAGGTATAGGTCTACATACTATATCTTATTATAAAAGTAATTGAGTTGAAATATTGGATTTTGTTTCTTTTATTTTAAATAAGGCATTGTAGTTATGTTGTTTTTCATGAAATCCAAAAGAAATTATGGATCAATAGTATAATGAGACTATGCCATAAGGATGGAACATAAACCTATTTAGGGACATCCCTTTCTATGTAAATCTTATTAATTATGATAATCCATGTTTCAAAACTATGAAGTTACCTAAGATATATGAATAAAGAGAGCTTACATTATAACATTGCAATTCTCATGCAAGTATTTTTATATAAGATGGATGGGATAACAAGTTGTAGAATTACATGCTTAATGAATCCTTTGATTGTAATTTTTGGGTATTAAACTTGTTCATTTAGTACAAGAATTGTTTTTTTAAGAATAAAAAGGGTATGATACATGAATGCCATTATTGTTTTATTAAATTAACTTGAAAACAAATTCTCTCTAATGATGAAAATAACTATATTTTTACAAACAATTAGTTTTATGAATATCATAATGAAAGTACCTTTTAGATGAATTGTGGTTAGCTAAGGCAAGGAAAGGAAAGAAAATGCAATGCAAGGAAATTTAAGGCATGGTATGGAAAGTCAAGACAAGGCATGGAATGGAAATTCAAGGAAAGGCAAGGCATGGAATGGCAAGTCAAGGCATGGATTGGCAAGGAAAGGCAAGGCATGTAATGATAAGAAAAGGAAAGGCAAGGCATGGCATGGCATGGAAATCCAAGGAAATGAAGATCATGGCAAGGCATGGCATGGAAAATCAAGGCATGACATGGCAAGGAAAGAAAATGAAAGGCATGGCATGGCATGCCAATGCATGGCATGGAAAGGGAAGGAATATCATGGCATGGCATGTTATGGCATGGAAAGGCATGGCATGGAATGGAAAGGAAAGGCATGGCTTGTCAAGGAAAAGCATGGCACGACATGGCATGGAAAGGAATGGAATCACAAGGAAAGGCATGGTAAGGCATGGCATGGAAAGGAAGGCATGGATTGGCAAGGCAAGGTAAGGAAAGGCATGGAATGGCATGGAAAGGCATGGCATAACATGGCATGGAATGGAAAGAGAGGGACGAGCATGGCATGGCATGGAAAGGAAAGGAAATGAAAGACATGGCATGGAATGACATGGAAAGGAAAGGAAAGGCATGACATGGAAAGTCATGGAATGGCATGGCATGGAAAGGAAAGGAAATGCAAGGCATGGCATGGAATACCATGGTAAGAAAGGTATCGCATGGAAAGGCATGGCATGGCATGGAAAGGAAAGGTAATGCGAGGCATGGCATGGTATGGCATGGAAATACAAGGCATGGCATGAAAAGGCAATGAATTACATGTAATTTCATGGCATGGCATTGAAATTCATGGAAAGAAATGGAATGGCATGGAAAGGAAAGGAAAGACATGGCAAGGAAAGGTAAGGCATGGAAGGCATGGGATGGCAAGGAAAGGCATGGATTTGCAAGGAAATGCAAGGCATGTCAAGGCATGGCATGATGTGGCATGTCATAGAAAGGAAAGGAAAGGAATGGCAAGGAAAGGCATGGCATGGCATGGAAAGGCAAGGCAATAAAAGGAATGGAAAGGAAAGGAAAGGCATTGCATGGAAAGGGATTACATGGTATGGAAAGGAAAGGAAATGCGAGGCATGGAATAACATGAATTGGAAAGGGAAGGCATGGAAATTCAAGGAAAAGAATGGCATGGAAAGGAATGGTATGACATGGCATGGCATGGCATGGCAAGGCAAAAAAATGAAAGTGATGTCATGGCATGGCAAGGCATGGCATGATATGCCAAGGCAAGGCAATGCAAGGAATGGCATGGCATGACATGGAAAGGAAAGGAATCACATGGAAATGAAAGGCATGGCATGGCATCGCAACGCATGGCATGGAAAGCCATGGAAAGGTAAGGCATGGACAGTCGAGGCATATCACGACATGGAATGGCATGCAATGACATGGTATTGCAAGGAAAGGAATGGAATTGAAAGGAAATACATGTCTTGGTAAGGCAAGGTAAGGAAAGGTTTGGTGATGCGGGAGCATCACTCCATCTCAAAAAACGTGCCTACACATCAACAAGCCAGTGCATCTGTGCACTTGGGGGAACAAATTCCAAGGGAAGAGAGGTGCTAGTCCTCTCATCGTGCACCTAAATTTAAAATTTAAAATGAAAAATTAAATGTATTATATATTGTAAGACTCAGGAGAAGTTGAGCCACGTTCCTTTGTATAGACTACATGTGAAGTAACCTTTAATGGTTGACAGGTAGATAGGCTTAGTTCTGGTTCGAACTAGTTGTCCATTGATTCTAATTGAATGCAATTCAATGGGAGTAGGTATCTGAAGGGAAGGCTCAAGGAGCCCCTCTTTTGTAAAAAAATATCTTGTATCAAAAATTCATAAGGATGAGTAGTGGATAAGCTATAGAGAGACATATCAAGAGAGGAGAGGAGAAGAGTTGAGACTTTGTTGCAATCCAATATTGTACACAGTGTAAATGAAATTCATAATTAATACAAAAGAAGTTTCTCCTGCATATGAGGTTTCTGTGTTTTTATGTGTGGTGAATGTGTATTCTCTGAATGTTTTATGTGTTTATTTATATATGTTGTAGATGTGAAAGTATGTTACATTTGAAGGATTATATAGACTACTCTATCTTTCTCAATTTCTGAGTAATTCTATGCTCTTAGGCTTGTGCAAGGAGTGCACACCAGAGTGATTGAAAACTATGTGAAGCAAGTGCAAGGAGTGCACTTGAACTCTGTTTTGAGTTCAGAAAGAGCATGCTAGGTGGGAACACCATAACCATTTTGAAGCTCAGAAGGACTAGTGCCAGGGAAGGCCTATCAGAGTTGTTGAACACTTTGAAGAATATTTACGAGAGTTACTGAATACTCTGAGGGGTATAGAAGGAGTTCATTGATTAGGTGCAAGGAGTGCACAAGAAATCTGTTTCGAGTTCTGGGAAAAGGTTTCCAATAGGGAACACCAGAAGGAAAATCTCAGGAGGAGAAGTGAAATTTTGCACAGAGAGCACAATGATTGCGCAAGTAAATTGTCAGAATTCAAGTTTCGGGATGTGAGTGAAAGGAGTGAAAAAAACCAACACACTACTGAAGTGTTGGTAAAATATCATAAGGAAGAGTGAAGCTAGTAAGGAGAGCGTTGAAGGAACACTCTGAAAGTGTTGGAAAAGTCTCTGGAGGAGATAGAGCATGAGTGTCAGGAGGGCACAAGGATTTGTTGAGAACACTAAAGAAACTAAACCCTTTGAATTTTGAGCATTTACAAGCTGAAGAGTAATAATGCAAGTATGCACAAGGCCTATGCAAGGAGTGCAGAAGGAAAATACAGTCCCTGTTTAGGTTCATAGGAGAAGCGCAAAACATGTGCAAGTGAACTTAATTTTAAGTTTCAAGGTCAGGAGAAATAGAACAAGCAGAGGTCAAGTAGTCAAGCTTGTAGAGGAGAAGATCAAAGGCCAAGACCTTTGAAATTATTTGAGAAAAATCCTTCATTAGGAAGGAAAGCGTAGTAGCCACAAAGACGAGATACAACAGTCGTTCGATCTGTTATTGGGAAAAATATAGACCATCATATCAATGTCTAGCAGAAGGAGGAGCACACATCCGAGGAGAATATATCCCAACCATTGGATCTAGGAAAAAGGATCAGAATTTGTCTGATCCAGGTAAGTCTCTCAGGGTTTAACACTCTACACTCTTTCAACTTCGTAGGTTTGGAGGATTTGTTTGTTTCAAGGGTCAATGATTTAGATCCATTTGAGAGTTTGCAGGAGATCTAACAACCGTTAGATCTAGAAGAGTTTCACAAGAGTTAATAGAAGAATTCCTTTGGACTTCGCACATTCGGGAGTTTTGGATTGTGGAGAAGTTGGGACCCCCAAAGTCCCAAAGGTGGAATTTAATCGTGGTCGTTTGTTTCTAGGAAGCGTTTCAGTGAATCTTCAAGTCCGGAAGACTGGTTATCTGGAAGGAAGGATTCATTTTGGTTAAGGTTTGAAAATATCCTGAAGCTTTGAACAACATATCGAATCCTAGTCGTTGGCGTAGGAAACAGGTGTCAGTAGATCGTGAAGTCCGGAGACAGGCCACTCTGGAGGAAATTGGAGAAAAGTTTCTTATAGACGCTCGGAGCTTCGAATCATGGATTTAATCCCAACCATTAGATGTAGAGGACACATGGAAGTAGATATCGTAGTCTAGAGAGCTAGCACTCCAGAGGGATGGAGGTATCATTTGTTTGGAGTCGAAAGCTCCCAGAGCTCTGAAGGCCAAAACACATCCTAGTCGTTGATCGGGATGAGCTACGTGGCAGGAGATCAGGATTCTGAAGGTCTAGCACTCTGGGGGAATTAGACTAAGGTGAGTTGTGAACTCTTGAAGAGATGAGATCTAGTGTAAATATTGATTGTTGATCAAGAGAGATATGTGGAAGCAGATACTAAATTCTCGAGACTTGGTACTCCGGTGAAAATCAAGGTGTAGTGTGTGAAAAACTATGAAGCCTGGAGCAACGAAGAGATATCCAACGTAGGTTGGTTGGGGTTTGTGTTCTATTGGATCCGTGTGCCTCTGAGTGTTTTCCAATTCGGCTCTCTGGAGGATTGTTGTTGTTGTGGTTTGGAAAGGACCGAAGCCTGGAGTGGCGAAGTGGTTGATATTTGTCTATCTCTACAAACACATGGTTGGAGATATGCCACTCTGGAGGCTTATAACTCTAGAGGATCGATGGAGGTTTTATTTGAAAATTTCCATATCCTGGAGGCTCGAAGTAGATCTACTTAGTATATCAGTGGAGCATTGTGAACCGTTGGATCCTCCAGAGGTTCACCAGATCGAAACTCTGGGGAATTTTTGTGTGTATGGTGCTTCAAAATTCATTGAAGTCAAAGCATCAAAGCATTGTAGGCCATTGATATTAGGATTGAATAGGAGCTATTATATCCGCTCATTTTCGGTGATCGGAAATTCACAAGTGTTGTGTGTATGTTGGGCATGGTCAAAAATCGTCGAAGCTGAAGCATAGAGGTGGAATAACAGTCGTAGATCTGGTGATGGATTAGGAGTTGTCTGATCTATACTTTCGATGATAAACACTTTTGTTGGCATGTTTTCTAGGAAGCGTATTCTTGTCATTGATGGAAAGTACAACAATGACGATGGCTTAAGTACAGGAAGAATGTGCCAGGCGGGCACCAGAAGTATTTTGGGAAGAAATAGCAGAGCAAGCTCGATAAGATCAGAAGAGATATTGTAGAGTATGTGTGTTTGTCATTGATGGCAAAGATCACAACCAACAACGTAGGGATAATGGAATGCAATGGCAAGTTCAACAAGTGATCATTGGATCCCATTCAGAAGTGTAAACTCCAGGAGTCAAGGAAGCAACTCATGGCAAAAAATCTCCAAATGCGAAACCACGACTTAATCTCCATTTTAGAGTTTCGAATACAAATGTTGGAGGTGTCAAGGAAACTCACGACAAGAATGATGAAATCACAAAATATGAAACCATGATGTTTCAGAGTTTTGGATACTGGGAGTTGGAGGAGTCAAGGAAGCAACTCAAGGCAGGAACTCGCGATATGCGAAATCACGAAAAGATCTGGACCATCGAATCATCAAGATTATGGACCGTTGATCTGACTCCATTTCAGAGTTTCAGATACCGGGAGTTGGAGGAGTCAAGAGTCGAGACTCTTCATCATAGACGTCCTGAAGTTGCAAAATGCAAAAAGCCAAAATCCCAAAACAGGCACATCAACAAAGACTCCATTTCGGAGTTTCACACACCAGGAAATCAAAGATCAAAGGAACTTTAACCTTTGAAGTAGCGAACCCCGAAACCCCGAAACATGCACATCAACAAACCACATCATCAAACCACATAAACTAAGGACACATGGCACAATCAGGCAATGACAAGTGTCAAGTTGGTTCAACTTTTTAGTCACATGTAAGTCACGAATTAGATTGACATGTGGTAGCTATTCGACACATGTCAATCCATGTGTGACGTCAACAGGTTTACGTCACATCGGAACTTTCTATTTCGAGGTTTTACATAGCAAGCAGAAACTCCACCATCATGAAGTCTCGAACTCTGAAATGCCGAAAGGGACTATTGTGAGTCTCGAAAACCAGAAAGGAAAAACTCTGAAATCCCGTCAACCGTCCATCTCAGTGGGTTATGTGAAATATCCAATCACTTCGGAGATTTTGTGATCATGAATTTTATAATGTTGGAGTCACGAAGACTCAAAGGGAAAAACACTAAAATCCCATCAGTCGTTCGATTAAGAAAAGAACGGATCAAATTATGAAGTCTTGTGGACCATTGATTTGGCTCCATTTTGGGGATTGCGATTTTGAGTGTCGAGACACTTCTTCACAGGAATGTCGAAATGCCAAAATGTTGAAATGCGAAAACACCTTTTGGTGTAGGTTGTGGTCACCATCAGTGGTCATGTGAGAGGGAGGAGCTAGCACCAAGTTAAGCTCCTTTTCGCTGATTGTAACATGAAGAGTTAAGACTATTCACCACAAGAATGTCGAAATGTCGAAATTCCAAAATGTGAAATGGTGAAATCAACATGAGACCCTGTGCTTGTAATCCAATGGTGTTGGATACTTGGAAATCTGATCGAAGGGCTACTGTTTCTCTTCACAGTTAATCGATCAGTTATGATTCAGTTAGAAAAATTGAATCACGATTCTTAGATGGTTGGCGATTCAGTTGCTGAAGCATTTTCTTGGAGGTTCACAGTGTAACTACTAGAAATGACTGATGGTTTCTGTGAGAGGACTTGAAGAGACTTAAGGGTGATCGCCAGAGAAGATGAATAGTCTCGAGGCATCTTCGAGTGGCATGAAGACTGTTCATAGAGGCTATTGACAGATGTAAGACTGTTGGAGCCTGGAACTACAACAGAGGGAATGAGCTCGACTATGACAGAGAAGACGAAGAGTCTCGACTACTGGAGAGGCTAAGGAATCTTGGCATAACACCCAATGATGATGAACGCATGGGTTTAACCGCCAGAGAAGCTGAAGAGTTGAAATGATGATCAAGAAGAGAACTCAACATGGGGAGAGCATGCAAAAGCATTGTGAATAGAGAATGCAGAAGATGCACAGAGAGAATGAAAACACAGAACATAGAATAGATTGGGTGTTTTTGAGAGTGATTCAGGTGTGTAGAAGGAGGCAAAGTGCAGCAGCTGAAATGCACAGAAGAGGAATGGTGCATAGAAGGGACATGGTGCATAGAGCATAAAAGGTAGAAGAACATAAATTGAAAGGAAGGGGTGCAGGAAGAAATTGATGTAGGTAGAGCAGAGCAGTGTATCAGAACAATGATGAGGCTGGTAAGCCATTGATAAATATTGTATCACTGTGATAAATTTATATATAGAAAACTTTATATTTCAGTGTGGTTGGGAGGTGATAGGGAGGACTGTTGTCCTTATAGGTTCAAGTGGGTTCTTGAACACAGGGAGTTGTAGCTTCCATCTGGTTGCAGCCAGAGAAACCAGGGTGGCAGGGTGGTGCAAAGGAGAACTATTGTTCTCTGTTTTACAGGTCGGTGCCTGTGTGACTAGAAGTTGGTGCTTCCATCCAGTTGGTGTTGGAACACTTAGGGAGTTGTTTCTTCCTTCTAGTGGGTTCTAGAGAAACCAAGGAGTTGGTGTTTCCTTCTACTGGGTGCTAGAGAAACCAGGGAGTTGGTGTTTCCTTCTAGTGGGTGCTAGAGAAACCAGGGAGTTGGTGCTTCCTTCTAGTAGGTTCTAGAGAAAACAGAGAGTTGGTGCTCTCAGCAAGTTGCAGCTTGCA
>SNQJ01S0085053.1:48492-64254 GCA_010110895.2 Picea sitchensis
CCAAGCACCTCCCAACCTCCCTAGAATATGAATGACTAAATAAACAGTCAACTTTATAGATAAATCAGTTCTTACCAATCTTTCTTTGTTATGTAAATCTGGTCTTCTACACACTGTTATGTTGCTCTTCTCTTCCTCTGTCTGTTCAACAGGTATGCTCTGCATCAACTCATTCTCTCATTCTGCTCATCTTCAACTTGTTCTATCATTCTGCTCTGCTTTTTCTCTTTCTGTCGTTTTGCTCTGCTTCTTCTCTGTGTTTCATCTCACTCTACACATATGCTCAATTTCATACTGCGCATGCTCTCCTATTTCCTTTCTTACAGTTTCATTATTTTTCATCCAGAACAACCAACTTTGCACAATCTGTCTCTTTTTCTTTTATACACCCACACGGTGGTGCAACTTCCCATTTCCTTAGGAAAACTAATGAAAATTGTCCTAGCAACTGAAGCGCTAACTAATTCACAATCACAAGTCCATTTCACTTAACATATTCGTAACTGAGGAGTTAATCTATGAGAAAGAACAATAACCCTCCGATCACATTCAAGTTTTATCCGCACCGTTGGATGACCTTTATTATTATTGCCTTTTTAAATCGGGTTTCGGCATTTCGGCATTCCTATGCCCAAGTGTCTCAACACTTCATGTTGCGATCTTCGAAACTCTGAAATGGAGCTTATCTAAACTGACTCCTTCTCTTCCCGTGACCAAGGGATTTTACCACAGCCTTATGCATAAGGCACTTTCACGATTTCGCATATCGCAAATTCGTAATTCAAGTTACTTTGTTTCTTTTCTCTCTCCATATTGCGATTGCGAAACTCCGACACGGAGTTGAACCAATGGTCCAGATATGAACTTGTTTCAACAGCTACGATTGGATCGCGATATCGCATATCGCGAAATCGGGATTCTTGTTACACTTGTTTCTTTTCCTCTTGATATTGCGATTCATGAAACTCCGACAGGAGCTATAATCAATGGTCTAGATTCATTCTTGATTCAATGGCTGCGATTGAATTGCGATATCGCATATCGTGAAATCAGGATTCTTGTTGCATTTGTTTCTTTTCCTTTTGAATTTGCGATTCATGAAAATCCGATAAGAATTTGGATTAACAGTCGAGATATGATCTTGACTCAACCGCTGTGATTGAATCACCATATCACATATCGCGATTTCGACATTCTTGTTGTCAAGTATTTTTGTTAGTTCAAAGTCCCGATTCACGAAACTCCGATAAGGAGTTAAATCAACGGTCCAGATCTGATCTCTATTCAGCGCCTGCGATTAAATCGCGATTTTGACATCCTTGATGTCAAGTGTTCTTGTCACTTCAAAGTCCCGATCCCCGATACTCCATGAAGAAAATCAACGGTCCAGATCACTTCTTAACTTAACAACTGCGATTAAATCATGAATTCACATATCGCGATTTCGGGGTTCCTGTTGTATTGTTTCTTTGATATATCCAAAACGCAATCCTCGAAACTCCGATATTGACTGGAATTAACGGTCCAGATCAAAGCTTGATCTAACGGCTTAGATTTCATCGTGATTTTTCATATTGCGATTACGCCCTCTTCTCCTTGCACTCTAAAGATCGTGCATGTTCTCCTCGATCCAACAGTGGTCGAACCCTGCGCTCGGATCTGATGACTGAGATCTATCTCCCTCTTCAACGATCAGAGATTCTTCTTCTCAAGAGATTATTCTCAAACTCTCGCTCATTTGTTGCCTTCGATCATTCACATTCTTCTCAAACTTTCGCTCATTCGCTGCCTTCAATCATTCTCTTCCTTCGATCATTCACTGCTTTCGATCATTCACCTCTCTAAACTTATCTTCTATTTTTCTGTTGATTACAAACTTGTTGTACTCATGTCATCTTCACGATTTCCATCAATGAAAAGCATTCGTTGTCTGTTAACTATTTTCCAACAAAGAGCCAATTCGACTCTCAATCATAAACGATCCTAGATCGGGAGGTCATGTGGACCCTAGGAGAGGGTGGGGTATGCATCACCTGGAAGGGAAAGGAAGGGCATAGCATGGAAAGTCATGGGATGGCATGGCATGGAAAGGAAATACAATGCATGGCATGGAATGACATGGCATGGCATGGAAATGAATGACATGAAAAGGAATGGCATGGAAAGGCATGCTATGGAAAGGCATGGCAAGGCATGGCATGGCATGGAAATGAATGGCATGAAAATGCATGGAATGGAAAGGCATGGAAAGACATGGAATGGCATAGAATGGAAAGTGAAGGAAAGAAAATGTGTGTCATGGAAAGAAAAGGAATGACATGGAATGGCATGGAATGGAAAGGAAAGGCATGGTAAGGCATGGCATGCCAAGGAAAGACAAGCCACAACATGGAATGGCATGGCATGGCATGGAAAGGAAAGGCATGGCATGGAAACAAAAAGCATGGAAAGACATGGGGTGGTAAGGAAAGACATGTCATGGCATGGCATAAAAAGGAAAGGCATGGAAAGGCATGGCATGGCATGGAAAAGCAAGGCATGGATTGGAAAGGAAATCCATGGCTTGGCAAGGTAAGGAAAGGTAAGGCATGGAAAGGCATGGCAAGGCATGGAAAGATGTGTCAATTCAAGGAAAGGTATGGCATGGAAAGGAAAGGCAATGCAAGGCATGGCATGGCATGGAAAGGAAAGGGAAGGCATGCCATGGCAAGGAAAGGCATGGCATGGAAAATAAATGCAAGGCATGGAATGGAATGGAATGGAAAGGAAAGGCATGGCATGGAAAGGAAAAGGCACTTCATTGGATGCAAAGGAAAATTGTGATATAAATTTAAGTCATATGTCCCTAGAAAAAATGTTTTTTTATTTCTTGGGATGAGAAATTTTCCTTTTCTTGTGATTCTTGTTTCATTGAAATCTACATTTTGATTTGAATTTTTCCTTGCATAATGTTATGGAAATATATATATTTATTATTGTATAGGTTAAAATCAGAAGCTACATGGAAAGACATGCAAGGAGGGATTAGTCTATTTTAGATCATAGTTGTGTTCTAGGGATTTGTAAATGTAACAACCTATACTTTGGCCTTAAATGGTTAGAACTTTGATTTTTACTGATCTTAGTGATTCATTGCCTAGTATTTGTTGGGTTTAGCTAGAATCATATAGAAATTTGATATGTATATGTCTGGATCTATTTATGTGTTGCGGGATATTATTTTTATTGCAACCCATCACCACGGATAACCCCTTCTATAAATGGGTCATTGATTTTATGACATGCAATCCTTTGTCCAACAAACAAGTACATTTTAGTTGTCATTGAATATTCCACCAAATGGGCTGAAGATATGCCCACATTCAACAATACGACCGACACAAAAGTGCATTTTTTCTTCAACCATGTCATCTCTTGCTTTGGGGTCCCCCTATCACTAGTCTCTAACCATGGTAAGCATTTCGAAAAAAAATTCTTCATGGAGATGTCAGCCAAATTAGGACTTACCCATGATTTCACTTCACCCTATTACCCACAATACAATGAGAAAGTTGAGGTTGTCAACAAAGTTCCCAAAACTATGCTTCAACGAACAATTGAAACACAAAAGACCAATTGGAATCATATGTTTTTTCCATATTTATGGGCATATCAAACAATGGTTGACATCCACTAGTTTCAATCCCTTTCACTTAGTCCATGTCATCGAATCTGTACTCCCCATTGAGTGAGAAATCCGAACTTTGCACACTACGATCGAGTTCTTTCCCCAGACACCGCCACTTGAGAAATGGTTTTTCTCCCTCGAATCACTCGATGAAGATCGATGGGAATCCTTATAGAACAATGAAGCAACAAACAATGAGACCAAATCCACCTTTGACTGCCAAGTTAACCTTTGATAATTTATCAAAGGTGACCTTGTGTTCACCTACGATATCGCCCATGATACCCTCAACCATGGAAAATGTGAATCCCTTTAGTGAGGACCTTATGTCATCTGTCATTGGATTATTAAGGGTTCCTACATATTAGACCACCCTGAAGGTGCTACTCTCAAGAACCTGATCAACAAGTTATACTTGAAGAAATTCTACGCCTAAGAGTAACCCTTTTACCTTAGGTTTTCCTTTCTTTCCTATATGTTTTTAGTCTTTTTTGATATAGTTCTCTCATTATGTGAGCCTAATCTAGTGTCCTTGTGTCAACAGATGAATTATTTGTTCACTTATCACATCAGGTACATGGACAGAGTTAGTCGTTGGACCAAGAATCTTTCCTCGGTGGCCTGGGCCATTTACACCCACAACCATGTGTTTCTTCACTTCGACGATATATGTCTCGACCATGCCAACAATAACCAATATCAATATGTTGTTGTCAGTGGTCTCCTCTCCGAGGACATTCACATTCATATTTGTCACCTTAGAGTTCTCTTATATTCTCATCTCATCGTCCATCATCTTAACAACGTGTATCATGTCCATGATCCATGCCTATATTGTAAGTACCTGCAAGTCAAACTTTTTCTATGAAATTTTGAGTCAATCACATTTGCTCATATTTCTAGAAACCACAACCTGATGTCAAATAACATAGCTAATCAATTACTAGTTATGACACTAACATACATGTTGTCGTAGATAAAAAAAAATAACACATAGCATATCATACAAAAAACATATCAAATACATACAGACATGTCCCAAAAGATCTACTCATATATATATATATATATATATATATATATCATGTGTTTAATGAAAAATAAGTACATATATGACTTAGCTCCATGGTTGGGCCCTCTCATCATTGTAGTTTTTTAATGACAAAATTCAACAAATGAAATTTTTGTCATATACTTAGAAACCTAGAGATAATTGTCTTCATAAATGTCATAAATGCCTTAAACCCACATTCAAAAATTACCATAATCAGAAATACACACTACTCAGCAAAATAGCAGCGGAAATAACACAGTGGATAACAACCCATAACACTAAAAAATTTAGGCAAAATCCAGGGAAAACCCCAATGTGGGGAAACCCAACGAGAGAGAGAGAGAGAGAGAGAGAGAGAGAGAGAGAGATTATTCAGCGTTGGGAAAGTACAAAACAAAAACAAAATATCACATTTTCAGCCAAGGGAAATACATCACAACACCAAAACAGTCCTGAAAATTATGTCTTGAATTATGGTTGTACGGCCTCCTCCGTACCTCATTTTCTATGCCAATAGTCAGTTGTATGGACTATTCCGTACAACCTAGAATCAATGAACATAAATCTGAAATCCACCTCGAAAATCGCTCCCAAAATTGCCTCGATTTCCATGCCAAATCCGTACAGTTGTACGGACTATACGGATCTGTACAATACAACCTCCCACAATAGAAAAATAATTTGGCCCAAAAACTCATAGAAAAGTTTTCTTGGGATTTGTGCCCTCCTTCCTTGGAAAAAATTCCCTCTTTTCTACTCACTTTCCTCTCTCAAGCATACTCTGAAAATCTCTCTCAATATCCTCCCAATGTCTTCTCAACATGTCATGCACACTACCCAATGCATTCTTTTATAATTTGAAAATGGCATTTTCCCTCCAAAGTGTCTTTTCACCTTCCCCAACCCTAAATCCAAAGGCCAAGATTAGATCTTGCCTTTTTCAAGATCAAGGGTCATGATCCATTCCCTCCAAAATGAATCACTTGAAATATTAAAGTCATTTTCACTTTATTACATAAGTGATTTATGAAAATAAAGTCACTTTAAAATTAGAAGGTACACTGTATTAAAAGGTCACTTTAATAAAAGAACCACTTAAAACAACTTTATAAAAACACATTACAAAGTTAAGTGATTCATAGTGTAAATATTAAGATAACATCTGCATACAAGACAAAACATAAAGAGTACCTCCCGAGCTAAAAATCTAACACTCCCTCTTAGCGAGGGATGTATTCGCTTCCATCTTCATCATCTAGTCCCATCACAATGTGATCTGTATGAGCTCCTTCTGAACCTGGAGCCATCCTCAACACCTACACAAAACTTGAACTAGAATATCTTCTCTTGGCAACATCCTGGAACCCTGAGCTCACTTCATCTTGAGCATTGGTTCGATCAACCTAGCTGAGCCTTCTGCCAGTGCTCTAAAGAGACTCACTCTCTTCTCTTGGAATGCAATACTAAATCCTTGACACCACCGTAGTCTCAGAAGCCTCCTCACACTCCCCATTCGACGTTGAATCATACATCAAAGGTTGTCCTCTGAACATATACAACTTGTCCACCTAGTTACCAATCAGTTGCAACTCTATCGGGTCCACTCCCTGCATGTAGATAAAGACATGTTCCCTCTTGAACAATATGCAATATCCTACATCCTCCAAGGCTGAGACTGAGAGAAAAATAACCCTCAACCCTGAAAGAAAGAGAACTCCATCAAGATCCAAGAGTCCCCCAAGCTTGAGTTGGAATCTGACATTCCCAACTCCATGTATAGCTCTCGCCATACCACCTTCATTTATCGCTTGTCGTCCAGGACCAAACTCTATGAAATCTAGGAATACTCTCCAGATTCCCATCATGTGGCTAGAGGCTCCACTATCCACAATCCATCTGATATCACCTCCAAATCCTCTGTTGTCGACACTGGAAACAAGGTTCGCCAAAGAAAATTAATTTTCATACTTTGAAGCAAAGTCCTCCATGGTTGTTGTAGCATCTATCTCAGGCCCCTTTGAATTTTTCTTCTTCTTCCTCTCAAGACAACGAGAGGCAAGGTGCCCCAACTAGTTACAACAATAGCATTTGAATTTACTCAAGTCCCTTCCAAAACTTCCTTTCTTCTTTCTCTTTGAAACAAGAGAAACATTCTCATCAACTTCATCTGTCTTCAGTTCACTGCTCTAAGATCTTTCTCTGATCTCCTCCTGAGTGAAATCATCCCACTATCTTCTCCAATCTGGTAGATTCTCACGTCCCACCACACACTTCACGAAGAATTCCCATTCTTTGGTGAGCCATTTAAGGCTATCCTCACCAACTCAAAATATTTAATGACCTCTCCAACAACTGCCAGCTCATATTTTACTTGAGCCACTCGGGTAAGATAAGAAGAGACACTCTCCTCCTTACTCATATTGGTATCATGCAACTTATCCTTCAAGGCCATCTTCTGGTTCTTGTTCTTCGCCTCAAACAAGTTTTTAAGTGCATCCCACATCTCCTTGGTAGTCTTCTTCTCAGCCAAGTGTGGGATAAGGTGATCCTTCACCCCATCCATAATAATCCTCTGAGCCTTGGATTCCTTGATCTAATGCAAGTCCAAAGCAACAAGATCTGTTGCAGGAGCTACCACAACAGAGTTGACATAGTTATAAAAAAAATTCTCCTTGAGAACAACTGACAATCAGACCTTCCACTGCAAACGGAAATGCCATCCAACCAATCCTCATATCTAATTCTTGCAGCCATATTCCCTATCACAACTCAAGGAAAACAATCACACCCTTTTGCCCAAATATCACATAGCCCACTGTAAAAAACAAAGCTCTGATACCATGTAGATTTTTAATGAAAAAAATTAGCAAATGAAATTTATGTCATACACTTAGCAACCTAGAGATAATTGTCTTCATAAATTTCATAAATGCCTTAAACCCATATTCAAAAATTATCATAAGAAGAAATACACATTGGTAAGAAAAATAGCAGCGGAAACAACACAATGGACAACAACCCATAACACTTAGAAATTTAGGCAAAAGCCAGGGAAAAACCTAATGTGGGGAAACCCAATGAGAGAGAGAGAGAGTGAGAGAGAGAGAGAGAGAGAGAGATTATTCAGCTTTAGGTAAGTACAAAACAACAGAAAAATATCACATTTCAAGCCAAGGGAAATACCTCACAGCACCAAAACAGTCCCAAAAATTATGTCTCGAAAAATGTGCCAAATCTGTACAGTTGTACAACCTCCTCTATACCTCATTTTTCGTGCCAAAAATCAGTTGTACAGACTATTCCATACGACCCAGAAACAACGAACATAAATTTGAAATCCACCTCAAAAACTGCACCCAAAACTACCTCAATTTTCGTGCCCAATCTGTACGACTGTACAGAATCGTACAGATCTGTATAATATGACCTCCCACAACAGAAAAATAATTCAGCCCAAAAAATTATAGAAAAAATTTCTTGGGATTTGTGCCCTCCTTCCTTGGAAAACGTGCCCTCTTTTCTACTCACTTTCCTCTCTCAAGCATACTTTGAAAATCTCTCTCAATCTCCTCCCGATGTCTTCTCAACATGTCTTGCACACTACCCAATGCATTTTTTTATAATCTGAAAATGGCATTTTCCCTCCAAAGTGTCTTTTCACCTTCCCCAACCCTAAATCCAAAGGCCAAGATTAGATCTTGCCTTTTTCAATATCAAGGGTCATGATCGATTCCCTCCAAAATGAATCACTTGAAATATTAAAGTCATTTTCACTTTATTACATAAGTGCTTTATGAAAATAAAGTCACTTTAAAATTAGAAGATGCACTTTATTAAAAAGTCACTTTAATAAAAGAACCACTTAAAACAACTTTATAAAAAATCATTACACAGTTAAGTGCCTGGTAGTGTAAATATTAAGGTAACATCCACATACAAGAAAAAACATGCTTAGTACCTCCCGAGCTAAAACTCTAACAATCACATCTATACAAAAGGGGGAGTTCAAATGACTCCTACATAGTACAAAATCCATCCCATATATTGTCCAGTCCTCCTATCACCTTGAGTAACCCTAGCCACAGTACATCATCACCAGTTGGTGGAGCTCCCCTGGGTGGAATATCCACAACAGGGAGTCTCCCTGTCATCATCATACCCGTAACTGTTACATGTCAAATCACTGACCACCAACATTGGTCCCCACTAATGCACAAATCCAGTACACCATCATCCCAGATCCGAACACATAGGTCCTCCAACACTCTGTCCAAGACACCTTCTAGGCACCTCCTCAACTCCTCCATCTCTCGGTCATGTTCTCTAGGATCAACTCTACCCCGACCCTCTGTCGAGCCTACCCCCACTTGATGTGTAGGGTCTACCACTAGATCATCAAAACAATGGTGCCTCCTAGCCTACCCCTCCTCTACCTTCTCATATGCTAATCCCCAAGAAGAATTTGCCTCACGGCCACCAGGTCCCACATCTTCATGACCAAACTAGCAAAGGTGTATCATTAGTAGCAATGTACACATATATAAACTCAATGACAAAACACAAATACAGAAGTATCATACACTCATCTCATTCATCCCAGTCCTCCCCAGGCGATAGATGCATTCCTGGATGGCTTCGAAAATCCATCCCATGATATGGGAACTCATAGAATACCTGAGGGGTCTGCCACCAGACCTGCTCGAACATAGGGGTAAAGTAGTGCCCCACGACACCCCCCCTAACAGGGAAACAATTATTTCCACCTCATCAGTATCAGATCCTACAACACCAATGGATCCAAAATAGCCTTAGGGTGTATCAATACCACCCTCTCAAACATAAAGGTGCATAGAACTAATCCAAAGGAAAACTCGCCACCTCTATTCTCTACACTTCGGTCCAGTTGTGCCACCATACAGGCATGCATCAATCGGGTCCACACAAAAATCTAGCCATTCATGGCCTGCTCAGCAACAACCATGTGCACACCTGAAATGCATTGCATCCCCAATGACCCATAGATCTGGACCATCATAGCACATAACATTTGTGCCTCTAGAGATTCAATAGAGTTGACGATGATAGAGACACCACTCATCACTACCCTCCCAAGCAATATTTTCCAGCCAGTCCCCCCACTATCACCCCATTTGGCAATCGCGGGCACTACCAAAGTCTCCCCCAGAACGGGAGCCCAGTAATAAAATATATATCAATATATGAGGTAATACGTAGATCTCTCCCACACACCAAAAAACATTGTTGATATGGCTGCCAAATCTACACTATGAAGTCTAGTAGTATCTCCTGGGTATGGATCAGTGCACAGTCAAAAAATCACAGCAAACTAGACCAGGCCAAATGTCATTGGATCCGTGCATCCCCACCTCTCTCTTAAGAGACTCCTAGTCTCTCTCCCTCCATTGTACTAGAATCCTCCCTCTTTGACTAGTAACTTGCATCCACAACAACATATGTTATGTTAGCTCATCATCATGACAAAATTAAATCCACATAAACTCACTATTTCCACTACACGATTCTTCCCATAACTGTCGCACGCATCTCAGTGATCGTTCCCATAACAGTCATTCACATATGCATGATTGTTTCACTTACAAACGTCCACTCCCACGCGACTATTCACCAAACAGTCACAAAGTTCCACGTACCTATGTGCGTGATTGTATGTTCAAAAGTTGCACACATTTGTGCGGTTGTTATCCTTATAGTCACGCACATGGGCGTGATTGTTTCTCAAATAACCGCGCCCATGCTCAACCCTCCTTCGCGTGGTTGAAACTCAAAAATCCGCACACATATGCGTTGGTTCCATTGATACAGTCGCGCACTGTGCGCAACTCTATAAATTAAGTCCATGCATATATGTACATGGATTACAAGATCGCCCACACGGATCCACCGCCACACCCAAACGGATGGTCGTACAACCCCCTACCCTCCCAAAAACATGCCTACAACATGAAGGAGGTTTTGATGGATTATCTGGGTCTCTCGCCACTCAAATCTAACTCTTCTACTCTCCCACGGCCCAGAAACATTCACGCAGATAGCTCTTAGAACTCCACAACAACAAGTACAAATGAGGTGGTTATGTGGGCCCCATACTCTTATATACACCCTTTTTCCCAACTTCCTCACATCCGTTCGGGAGCATTCGAGCTTCTTTTTCTCACACCGTTCACACCTACGGGATCCTGATTCCCTCACGTTCACAACGATACTCTCAAATTCTCACTTAATTCTAGAGCCTCGGGGACCCCATTTTGGCATTTCGGGCACAAGTACGCTTTACTTTCACACATTTCATTATCAAGTATCTGTTATATATGTTTTATTTTCAAATATGTTTCACATCGGTATTTGGTTCGAATGTATAGGTCCTCACCCGTGACCCCCTTAACACTGTCAGTCATGGACTCCCTTGGCTTCTCCAGGTATATATTCCACACTGGCATGCAATTCAACCCTTTTCTCACAGTTGTATTCCCCAATCATACCCCCTAACATTTATCCTCAGGATCCCCACACCCGAATCTATGGTACCAGCACCTCCATTGCATTCAAGAACCGTCATTTGGTAGCTCTCTCACCCCCATGAGTTGTCCCACATATATTTCTCCATGGCATATTGACACTCATGTTGTTCTATCCATTAGGCTCGGGAATCCTGGTAGTGTTACACCCTAGCGCAAGAACCTCATACTTCTACCTCATCATCATTCTAACCACCCCATTATGGACTCCCATGTTATGCTTTCTGGTTACATTAAATGCACCCCCACATTATCATTAGCCCTCCATAACATCCAACATCAATTGTCCATCGACAATGTCATCCCCCATTTATCTACCTAGTATAGAAACTAACCAATGGGGCCCCCAGCCTCCACCAATCTCTACTTGCACCCTATATAGGTTAATCCATACTTCACTGGGACACCCATTTTTGTACATGTACTTTCAACCCCATTATTTATTCATTTGGTAATTGTAAAAAGCACATTTTACATTTCAGCAAGTACAATAGATTTTGGCCATCAAACCCAATGGCGTTCTTTCCTTTGGCACATTGCAACCCCTATTCCCTTGGTTGGGGCATCTCACTTCCCTCACACCCTCTAAAATCCATTTGTATCCAAGCCAAAATTTTAACCACTACTAGACCTTTGTATCCCATATCACTCTATATTTTGACCTACTCTACATTCCCTTGCCCTCTCATCCCTTCAACAAAGTTTTCCCATATCTAGCCATTCCCCTAACACTAGATAGTATTTTATGGTTGTTTCGATCCATCAATACCCCCCAACCAATGTAAGTTGTGGAATCTCATATATTTCACATGATTATCACCCCATTTACTAGTACCAATACAATTTATGACACCATTTTGATCAACCAGATATCCAAAAACTCTTTGTTTCTTATCGTCGCACCACCTTTCATGTCGACATCAACAAATTTTCAGAAAGGTGACAGTATCTTGGCTCTCATGCCATTGCCAGTGAGTATCCTTGGATGGCACAGACAGAGTCCTAATTTCTATTTGATGTTGTTGATCCCCATGACATTCGACTCCACCACAATTTCATGTTATGGTGGATCTTACTTTGCGACCATTGAAAATTTTAGTAGCATCCAAAGGCCTCTGAATTTGTTAGGCCATCAATGCTTTAGATTCGTTCACCACTTCATTCATAGTAAATTCCTCCATCAGAATCGTCATATGATTTTTTAAATGTACCCGAGGACATTGCAGATATCTACTTCGTTGGCAAGTTTAGTTGTTGCTATCCCTTTATGGTTTCATGATACAAACATGTGGCATGCCCACCTTGTTTATACAAAGATTTTTTTTTTTTTCTAGCATACTTTGCACTAATCTTCCGTCCCCTCTCCCTCCGACGGATGGCTCTCATAGCTCCTCACATTCATTTTTTCTCGATTTCTACACAATGTTATCATCTTCAAAAGAAAATATGATGTATTCTAGCTATACGTTTTTTCATAACCTCACGCATCATGGGGCATCTGTTATCACCCAAAAATGTCTCACCAAAAATGCAGACAATGGATGAAGAAATAGTTAACACAAACACAACATACTACTTATATTCATGGAAGGATTACACTCAGTTTGGAAAGAGAATCATAAAACTATATAAAAGTGGTTCTGGAAATCCGTGCACATTCAACAAAAGCAACACACCACATTCGTGCGGGCTAGCACGGTATATGATATGCACAGTGCATAGAGTGCACTACTGATGGTCAAAAGACCCGCATGGATGCAAAAACAATGCATTGATGAGTTTGGTCGGACCTCAACCAATTTCTGGATGAAGGGGATCTCCCCCATATCCAAAATCACCCCCAAATTTCGCCTTGGGATCACTGAAAAGGATGGGAGGTACCTCCAAGGGCCTCCCATTCACATTTGGGACTAGTTAAAAAAAAGTTTTTCATCCTCCTATAAATAAAGGACCATTGTATGCAAAAATGAAGAAGCATTTGGAACTAGTTAAGAAAAATATTTTCATTCTCCTATAAATAAAGAGCCATTGTATGCAAAAAAGAAAAAGCATTTGAATATTATTTTGCTGCTCATTTTTAGCTTTGGGAAGCCATCTTCCTCTTAGAAATATTTTGGGCATCCATAGCAAGTGGTAGGACTCTCTCCTCTTGGGGTAGCCCATCACTCTTTTTTTCACCATTTTCCTTTGTTAGCCATTGATAGTAGAAAGAAGACTTTGTACTTGGGACTCAAAAACCTTCCCAAGGAGGAAGAGGGGACTCATAAGTTTCCATATTTCTCCAAGGAGTATCAATTCAAAGATTTATGTGTTGTTTATTTTTTGTTTCTTTATGTTAGTTTTGTGCTTTCTAGATAGTCTAAGTAGATAGTTAAGAGACCTCCTTTTGCTCAGTCTTGTGATAAAAAGAACCCAACACCCCTTCCCACTTTTTCTTCCACTAATTTTGTGCACACACCCATATGTATATAAATGTAAAAAACTCCATTTCTAACTTTAGATTGTTGTAAATTTTATTGGGTATTACAATAGCCAACCACAAGAACCAAGCCATTCTTTCTTATAAGCCTGCTTCTAGTAACCACTTCTATGGTTGGGTGGAACTTCTATTAGGTAGAGCCAATTTTATATTCATTGATTTTAAGGTAAGTATTTTTAGCATTATGTTTATTAAAAAATTTATTTATGGTTTTTAGTGTTGCATTTTACTCTCTATCCTAAATGTTAAAATGTCGTTGTATTAATGATACTATTCACTAACCTAAATAATTGAATAACATAAACTAACGGACTTGATAGTTCTAAATTATCTTACAATTCCAACCGACACGTCGGCTCATAATTTCCACGTCCATCTAACAGCATTAATAGTTTTTTGGGTTTGATATTTCTTTTAACTGATTTCACCCATTGTTGATATTCTGAAGAAGTTGAGCTCGCGGAGGACATCAATTTAGCATCTGACTCTGCAGAAATTCTGGAATCTGCAGGAGACTTGTAAAAATGGTTAAGGAAACCGGTTACTACGACGTGTTGGGCGTCACTGACACGGCCAGTGAAGCAGAGATCAAGAAAGCTTATTACATGAAGGCTAGGCAAGTTCATCCTGATAAAAATCCAAATGATCCTCAAGCAGCAGAAAATTTTCAAGCATTGGGAGAAGCTTACCAAGTTCTCAGTGATCCAGCACAGCGGGCATCATATGACGCACTTGGAAAAGCAGGTGTATCAACTGAAACAATGATAGACCCAGCAGCAGTCTTCGATATGCTGTTTGGAAGCGAGTTATTTGAAGACTATATAGGCCAGCCTTTAATGGCTTCAATGGCTTCTTTAGTGATGGTTACTGAAGATGAGCAAATAGATATCACTAAACTACTAGAGAAGATGAAGCCTGTCCAAAAGGAAAGAGAAAAAAAACTTGCAGAGATATTGAAACGCCGTCTTAATCGGTATGTAGAAGGTGACAAGGAAGGGTTTATACAAGAAGCTAAATCTGAGGTTCAACGGCTCGAAAGTGCATCTTATGGAAGCAATATTCTGCAAACAATTGGTTACATATATGTAAGGCAAGCTGCAAAGGAACTTGGAAAGAAGGCCATATATTTGGGTGTGCCTTTTATAGCTGAATGGATCAGAAACAAAGGGCATTTTGTAAAATCTATAGCCACAGCAGCAACAGGTGCTTTGGCACTTAAACACTTACAAAAAGATATGATACAGCAGATTGCATCTAAAAACTTCCAGGAAGATATGATAGAGGAGATGAGCACAGAGGAGAATTATCCTAAAGGTGGAGTATCTATAAAATCTCAAGTTGAAGCAGCAACACTTGTTTTTTCACTACTACAGCCACAAGAAGATATGAAACAGCCCCTGACTACAGAGGGGATTTATTCTGAAGGTGATTTGCAAGCATATCTACAATCCAAGAAACGATTGATTCTTAAGTCACTTTGGAAACTAAATGTCCCTGATGTTGAAGGCACGCTCTCACGTGTGTGCCAGATGGTCTTGCAAGATAACAGTGCCAACAAAGAAGATCTTCGAGCTCGTGCGAAGGGTTTGAAAACTCTCGGAAAGATTTTCCAAACTGCGAAACTACAAAATGAAGATAGAATTCGAGAAAGAGACGCATCTCCTAGGTTGGATAAGGAAGAATGCAGCAATTTTGCAAGTTCGCCCGATACATCAGCATAGACTCTTCCCAACACGACTCCACTTTCCTCTCAGAACACTGGAAATGGATTCTGGTTCCATCGATCAAGAACCATCTTCCAACAAAGTTTTTTCCAACTTGTTATGAAGTTTCAAAAAATAATTTTAATCTTTGTTAATTGCTGGAGGAAAAGTTTATTGTCAGAGTGTGTAGAGCGCCCGGAAAGTCCATTAAACCCCTGAATGCATACTGAATTAACATCAAACACATAAGTGTTGATTAACAATCTATGGTCCATGGAAGAGGTCTAGCTGTAGTGAGGGAA
>SNQJ01S0085054.1:0-21247 GCA_010110895.2 Picea sitchensis
GAGGGAGGGACAAATGAGGAGAGAGAGAGAGAGAGAGAGAGAGAGAGAGAGAGGATAGAGATGGAATGGGTGCGAGAGTATGAGGCATGCCAAAGCAAGGTCTAGGTCTAGGTATTTCCATGCCTTTTGATGTCTACACATTGCCATGTCTAGGTATTACCATGTATAGGAGTATGAGATGGAGAGAGAGGGAGATAGACAAGGGGGGTATAGAGGGAGAGTGCGAGGGAGACAAAGAGTGGGATTACATTTAGGAGAGAGGAGTGCATGTAGGAGAGAGAGAGATAGGGAGCAAGGGGGTAATGGAAAATAAAAAATATCTTATAGGAGCATGTGCATGCTCTTAGGAATAGGTGCATGTTCCTATAGAGCATGTGGACTATTAGGAACGAGTGTGCATTCCTAGATCATGTGCACGTTATTTTGAATTCAATTTTTTTGGGTAGGATTTACAACATGTATGTTGATTTGGTTGCCTTAGTTTTAGGTTCGGGATGAAAAACTTAGGGGTTCAGTATGAAAATGGATAAAAACCTCCATTTTTGTGAATACCTCTCTATATCTATGTCTTTGATCTTATTTTTCCATAGGATAAAAAATTTAGTTGTTGAAGAAACTATAGACATAGACAGAGTCATATATGTAGATTCCAAATATACAATTTTTTTTAGTTAATATTGTTACTATTTTTAATGTATATTTGACTTCGCATATATCAAAATCCTAGAACACGTACCTCTCTTATTTATGCTGCAACTTTTTTTCAGATTAACCACTTCTCAAATGAGTTATATGACGCACCGAAGGATACCGATATCTATGATCTAAAAAAATTAATTCTTTTGATCATGTTAAGACCCTCTTAGTCTGCGCAAAAAAAAGAAGAATTGTAATTTCAAGGATATATTGACTTTGATAATTTAAAAAATATAGAATTAATATTATAAATTTCCAAAAAATACACCACACTAGAACAACAGGTTCTCTACAAGTATACAAGTTTTTGGAATGAAATTCCATCATTATGTTACTCAACACCTGCACGGACAAATACATATACCTTATATTTTGTTGGAAAAATAACATACCATTGTTAGAAAAAATCAAATTTGACATAGTTATTCACAATTTCTCTGAATAAAAATTGTATATTCGGAAAGATAATTGCATTTCCTATGTTTCATATTCTTACACCATATTCATATTGATTGTAAAAGTACCTTGAATAATCCATTCAAGTTAACATACTATTTGTTTTCCATATTTGGATTGCCAATAACGCATCATGAGAGACCATAATTAGCTTGCACACACCCAAGTAGTTGAGTTTGGCATGATGACCTTATTGGTGCTTCACTACTTTCACCTCTTCTTCTGATTTGTGGTGAATATTCTCCTCCTCTTGGTGTACTTTGGCTGCTTGTAGTGTTCATATTGTTGAGTTCTTCCTCATGTTTTTGTTCATGTTCATCATTTTATTCTTCTTTGACATCATGATCATAAAGAATATGTCATGCATCATAAATTTACACCTTATGGCATTCATCTTCATTCTCATGAAATAACACATCTCTACTTGCAAAAAATTCATGTGTGTAAGGATCAAACATCTTATATGCTTTTTGATCATAACAATAACCGAAAAAAATGCACTTTATAGCTTAAATTGAATCTAGTTTTCTCCTATCCACTTTAGGAACATGAGATTTTTTTTTTCTTCCAAATATTCTTAAATGGATTATTGTTAGTTTATAACCATACAAAGATTCAAAAGGAGTTTATGTTCTAAAAGTTTAGTTGGACTTATATTTTTCAAATAAACAATGATAATAATAGCTTCCACCCAAAAACCATTTGTAAGATTATAACCTTTTATCATGCTCCGTGCACATTCCACTAAGGTTCTTTTCTTTCTCTCAACTACTCCATTATGTTGTGGAGTATGTGGCATCGTATACTATTGGAAAATCCTATGGGATTTGTAGCACTTGACAAATGCAACTGATGTATACTCTCCCCCTTGATTTGATTGGAGGATGTGGATGTATTTTCCTATTTTCTTCCCAACCATTTTTTTAAACTCTTTAAAGTATTCAAAGAAATCATTTTTCTTTCTCAGAAAATAAATCCATGTATATTTTTTGCAATCATCATTAAAGATCAAGAAATAGTATGCGCCACCAAGTGATCTTTTCTGCATAGGACCACACACATATGTATGGACAAGTTCACAAATATCTCTTTTTATTTTATTTGTATGAGTAGGTAATTATTCTCTATGCATATTCCCTAATCCATGCCCTTCACATGGAAAATATTCATTCATAATCAATGCAAATCCTTCTACCATTCCTTGTTTTAGAAGTAGTAACAAATCATGGTAGTTAAGGTGGTCATACCTTTGATTCCATAAAACTTCTATTGTCATGGTTGTGGATGCTAGCGTTTGATGATGTTTGTTCTTCACATCAATATTGTATAAACCTTCGAATCCAATTATTGTTGCAATAATCTTGGAATGATCCTGCATATATTTTACCACAGAATGTGACTTTAAAAATTCTACCTTCAAATCTTGATCTCTTATGGTAGAAAATGAGATTAAGTTTTTATTTATACCAGACACATACATCATATTTTGAATTTTTTTAACACAACCATTCGGTAATGTCACAGATACATCACCATATCCTCTAATTTGATGTGAGTGTTCATCCCCAATCCATATATTTGCACCATTATTTGTTTCATGATAATTTTCAAACTAGCCCTTGCTACAAGACATATGTATGGAGGCACTAGAATCAACAAACCATGCTTTTGAGTCATCTGTTTTAGCAGACAAGGAATCATATGAAATAAATAATCTAATATTTTTGAACTCAACATTTATTGTTTCTCCTCCAACAACAAAATGACCAGTGTGCCTTCTGTTTCTATGCTTGGATTCATGATATTTCATTTTAAAGAAATCTCTAGAATAGTGTCCAAACATGCCATAGTAAGGACATGAATCATTCCTTTTAACACTAGCATCAAACTTTGGAGGTGTCATACCTTGTTGTGTCTTTTCATATGGTGGCTTTCCGTATGGTGAATTTACATATGGTGGCTTAGTTCCCTTATTTTGTTCCTATGGATTTACTCTGGAGGGTGTTTTCTCTTTTGCCATGAACGCCAGATCAGAAATTTGAGACCTTTGATTATTGTTCTTTAAAATTTCTTTGTAAGGTACTAGATATATTATAATAATAGAAAAACAAAAATACAACAGAGAATAACAACAAAACAACATAGTATATGAAACACACCACAAAAATAATATATTTATTGATAGGAAAGAATGTTCACTTTCCTCTTCAAGTGATAACCTCCAGAAGAGAAACGCTCTATTAAAATTATTGTCAAGACAATACTTCTCATTCTCTCGACTCTTATTTATACTAAATATATCTAACAAAATAACAATCTAGTGGAATATCTTCTAGAAGCGAAAACTTCTATTAGGTCTTCTTACATTTGACTTGTTCTTCCTTATTACTAGGCCTTATTAATATTGGCCTTCATTACATGGAAGAATTTATTACTCTAACTATGTGATGGGTTAGGGAGGTTAGGTCCCTAACATGCCCTACCATTTAAAAACAAACTTGTCATCAAGGCTTGAGATGAGCAAATTATTGCAGAATGGTTGTTGGCTCCCAAGTGGCATCTGTTGGAGTTGTATCTTTCCATTGTACTAACACTTCCTTAATGGTGTGTTGACGGAGATGATGCTCACGCTGGTCCAATAGTTCTTGTCATTGAAAATAGATGGAGCCTTCTTCATCCAACTCAGGAATAATGGTTTAAGTTTGGCATTTAGTTCTAATCACCTTCTTTAAGCATGATACATGAAGAACAAGATGGAGCTTAGAATTACTGAGCAAAGATAACTGATCGACCACCTATCCCACTCTCTTGAGAACTATATAAGGACCATAAATTTTGGGTTCAATGGTAAACATTGAGTGAATTCTTCTTATAATTTTTAATTTGAAGAAGCACCTGGTCCCCTTTAGCAAATTGATGTTCTGAGAAAACTTGATCTGCTTGTTGCTTCATGCGATTCTAATCCATGACCAAATTTTGTTTGAGGGTACGAAGAATATCTTCTCGAACTGTAAGAGTTTGGTCAACCACCTGAACCTTCGAGACACTGGGCATGTATGAGAGAAATGAAGGTGGATGTTTTCCATATACTACTTCAAAAGGAGTCATGCAAGTAGTTGTATAGTAAGAAGTGTTGTGCGACCATCTAGCTAGGGGTAACCATTGAGTCCACTGATTTTTCCTCTCATATGAAAAACATATCAAATATCTTTCCGAACACTTGTTGACAAATTCATTTTATCCATCAGTATGGGGATGATAGGTGATGCTAAGATGCAATTGGGTTCCCTGTAGCATGAACAATTCTTTCCAAAAATTGCTGGTGAAAGTGGGATCTCGGTCAGAGACAATAGAATGAGGCATGCCATGAAGTTTGAATATATTATCCATGAAAACTTGAGCCACTGTGGATGTGATGAAGGGATGTTGTAGAGCATAGAAATAAGCATATTTGGAAATATGATCCACCACCACCATGATGATTTTCATATTTCCAGATTTAGGTACTCCCACAATGAAATCCATAGAAATATCCCACCATATAGAAGGGGGAATTGGAAGGGGTTCGGGTGTGCTCGGGGATTTGACTATTTCTCCCTTTTGGAATTGATTGACATCACATTCAGCCAAAAAACAATAGATTTCCTATTTTATACCATCCTGGAAAAAAATAATGTTTGACCTTTTCATAGGTTTTGGAAAACCCTGAATGTCCAGCTGTAGGAGAAGGATGAATCTTAGGAATAACTGTGGATTTAAGTTGCAACTATTTTCTTAAATAGAGAAGACATTTGTAGAAAATCTCATTATTGTTCCAAGAGTACCCAAGAGAAGATCAAGAATTTTCTTTCAATTGATGGATGAGGTGAGAGATTTTGGGATCTTGCAACCATTCTTGGCGAGCAACTTGTAGAAAATATCGTACAACAAAAGAGAGGGAAAACATAGAACCTTCTTCTTCATATTTTCGGGAAAGAGAATAAACGACCACATTTTCTTTTCCCTTATTGTAAATGATCTCATAATCATATCCAAATAGCTTGGTTACCCATTTTTGTTGCTCTTAGGATGAAATTCTTTGTTCCATAAAATAATTGAGGCTCTAGCGATCAATTTTAATATGGAAGCGTTGCCCCAATAGATAAGGACACCATAGATCCATGACATGTAGAATAACCAACATTTCCTTTTCATAGATTGATTGGCCCAAATGTGATGCAGGAGCATCATACAAAGCCAAAGCCAAAGAACGTGCCTAGCCAAAGGAACAACTGGATGCACAAATGGGAAAAAGAAGCACGTTTTTATGAAAACGTTTTAAATTTTGAAATTTGAAGCATTAATGTAATAGCTAGGAAAAGGCATACTTACATTTATGTCTTGGAGATATGAACAAATCTAGAGAGATTACTCTCATCTGCCGGATGTATTAGGTATTTAAGTCTATTAATGTAAAGTAGGTAGGTATGAATGTTAGATTAGATAGTTTAGAAGCATAGGAGGGAAAACATATATAGACACCCTCACCCTTGTATCATTGTAACTTGATGATCTTTCAGAATTCATAAGCAGTAGAGTTGTAGTAGAGAGATGTAGAGAAGAACTCATTTACAAAAGCACTTGAGCTAATATATGAAGCTTTGACTAAATTTTCATGGTGTTGTGATGCTTACTGTTTACATTTGCTGAATGGTATGTTTACAGTTGCTTTGTTTCAATGTTGTGTTATGTGTATGATTTCATGTTGAGTGTATGAAGTCTGAGAAAGGATAAGAATGAGTTTCAATTGTTTCTCTTCCTAATAATTCCTGCAAGGAGTGTAGCGAACGTCCGCAAGGTGTGCCTTGACGAGGGTCTAAGTTTTATCTTAGAAATCTTAGGAGAGATACCGTTGTTCTCATACAAGCTGAAGTGCAGGTGAAGCACAGAGCCATGCAAGGTGTGTGCAGACCAATTGAAGCCTTGTATTTTATAAATCTAGAAGGAAGGTTGAAGGACCACTGTTGCAAGAAGTGCACAAGGTTGGAGACTCAAATAACCAGAGGCTATTTGAAGATTTGCTGCAAGGAGTGCGAGCAAGGATCCTTTTGGGAAGCTTGAGTTTACAAGTGAAAGCTTAGGAAGGATAACACCTTTGGAGTGCTCAAAGGGAGACGGAGGATGAAATCATCTCATAGAAGTTAAGTTCAGGAGGGAGAACGCCAAGTCATTTGGACATAAGTCATTAAGGAGTGCATTTGGTGGTCAGAATTCTCTGTGGAGAACTCATGAAGTCGCGAGGACCATGGGATCTAGAGGAGCTTCAAGGTGGTTAGGAGTTGGACGAATCCACCACCCTGACATCAAGAATCAATGTGAACCATTGATCGTGATTAGTTTGAGCCGTCAGATCATTTCATAAATTTAGGATCCGTAAGTTCGGAGTGCAGACCAAAATCCTTGGTCACTCTAAAAACCCGAATCGTGAAAAGGATTGCTAAGGGTGAAATTTCAGCATTTCGGGGTTCGGCATTTCGAAACCCTTGATGACAATGAGCCGGGGCGCTTTGCACTGAAACCCCCGAAGTCTTGAAATGCGAAGTGTCTTTGGAATGGAATCCTAACATCTTGGCATTTTGGGGTCCGGGAAGTAGAGGAGACAAGTGATTTTTGGAACCGAGAGTTTCAAACCCCCAGTACACGAAATCCTAAAAAAGGGTCACTATTTCAAAATTCGGGAATTAGTGCGGCAAGTGAGTTGGGATCGAGAATCACGAACTCCCGGTACGCGGAGACCCGAAAGGCCATCGATCAGGCATTCCATGGGACGTTGAGCCCATTTCAACATTCCAACATTTCAGAATTTGGGGAATCATAAGGCAAGAGGAACGATAGTTGGGTCGTTCGCTCAAGTCTTGAAAAGCCAAATTTAGTGGCAATAGGTGGTGTGCGTTGGAGCGGTGAACCCTAATTGACAATTCGCATTTCGGCAATTTCCAAGAGTTGTGGTGATATATCAGGACTCTCCAACTCCCAAAACCCGAAGTCCTTTGTGGCTCAAACAAAGGGTTTGATTAACCCTTGGTGTGGTTTTAGTGAATATCCTGTGTGGATCCTATGGTTTTAGGGGGTCCTGCATAGCTTCAATTTTCTTAGGATCCACCCTTACACCATCCTTTCCAAGAATATGACCCAAGTACTCCACTTCTTAGGCTCCAAAGGAACATTTATATTTTTTGAGGAAAGTTTTGTGCTGAGAGAGGAGATGTAGAACTCGATCCACAAGGGCAAGATGGGTTGTCCAAGTTTTACTATAGATGAGAATATCATCAGAGAAACCTAAGACAAAATTATGGAGAAAAGGATGGAAGACATGATTCATGAAGCTTTGGAATTTTGATGGGTAATTACAAAGGCCAAAGGGCATGACCAAGAACTCATAGTGACCCTCATGAGTTCTAAAGGAAATATTGGGAATTTCTTCTTCTTTCATATGGATCTAGTGGTATCTAGATTAAAGATCAAGTTTAGTAAAGTATTGGGCATTGCTCAATTCATCTAGGAGGTCATCAATGATAGGAATGGGAAACTATTCTTTGATGGTGAGTTTATTGAGGGCATGAAAGTATGGAACAATATGCCAAGTACCTTCTTTCTTGAGTACCATAACCACATGAGAAGAATAGGGGCTGGTACTAGGATGGATAACACCTGCTTCAAGCAATTCTTGCACGATTTTCTCAATTTCATTCTTCTAGGAAAAGGGATGATGATAAGGGTGAAAATTGGGAGGGAGACTATCCGAAATAAGTGTAATGGAATTATTATGAACACCATGGGAAGGGGGAAGTCCCTAGGGAGTGGAAAAACAATTTGGTGTTTGGATATGAGATATTGAAGGTTAGGATACACATAGAGTGTCTCAACTGCTTGAATAGAATGGAGTTGGGAGAAAATACATGAATGAACATATTTTAAAATCTTTTCCATGCTATGGAAACTGATGATATTAGGGGAAACTGTTGTGATGCCTTGGAAGGGATATTGTTTTCCCTCCTATTGGAATTGCATGGTTAATTCCTTAAAATCCATGAGAATGGATCCCAAAGTGCATAACCATTCAACACCTAGCACAATGTCACAACCTCCCATATCAATGGAAAACATATGATATTTCAGGTGGTATTGCCCAATTTGAAGACGTACATTTTCACAATGCTCACCACATTTCATGGAACCACCATTAGCTATCGTGATTTGAAAATTGTTGACGACACAAATATAGAAATTGATTTTCTGGGCAATGCAGTGATGAATAAAATTCTGGGTGCTGCCACTGTCAACAAGGATGACAAATTTCCTATGCTTAATATATCCAATGAGTTTGAGGGTTTGAGGAGAACATAATTTCATGAGGGAATGTAATGAAATTAGTGATTCAACTTTTGGTGGGTTAGTAGGCTGAGTAGTAGCATCGGGAAGGGGTAGATCTTCAATAGGGGGAACTTCAACTTCCTCTTCAACAACATCCTCTGAAATGTCCATAAAAATATTTTGTTCCTTAAACTTGTGCCCGCGAAAATATTTGTCATCACAATTACATAAAAGAATTTTGATTTGGAGTTTAGTCATTTCTTCTCGTGTTAACTTTTGGACCTTGAGAGGATTGGCCTGAGGGGCGGGTGTGTTGGGTTTAGGGCAAGGGAAAAAAGTAGGTTTTATGCTCTTGGCCAAAATGACCTATTGTGATTCCTTGCACACTTAGTGGCTTCCAACCAAGTCATGGGGTGAAACATGATGACCTAGGCATGAATTTCATCCTTAAGGCCATTGATAAAACATTCTCTTAAGAAATCATTTTTCATGCCCTCTGTTTGAAAATCCAAGTGCTCAAAGGAAACAATAAAATATTTTGTTGTGTCAGATTGTTTCATCTTGGTCAGACATCTTAAATGATGGGTGTCCATTTAAAAGCATGCATACAACTCGACAACAAATTGTGACCAAGAAACATACCCTTGGCATGCATTGCAACACTATTTCCATATTTATGGATCCAAATAGATAATTCCATAATGAAGGCTGGTTAATTCATCAATGATACCATGTAGGGAGAGAAAATATTCCATTTGAGTAACCCAGTCTTATGGATCCAATCCATCAAATTTGTTTACCTCGACTCTGGGAAGATAGGGGTGATGAGGTAGGTAGTTGGAATGATAGGTCCAACAGTAGTACTCGACCCAATATATCAAGGAACTAACTAAGGAGGCTAGACCGTTCCCTTAGTCGTACCACCCGACTACCCAGGTACTAGAGAGTATCTTCATGAGTGTTTTTCTCAATGGCACTATAGAAGTCAGGTGGTTGATTGGTTTATCTATGGAGGGATTCAAGATATCTAGGCCGATATGTATACAAGTGTTGTCTGATTGTAATGACCTATTCGTTACGACTACACATGACACCACATGAAGGAAATTTTTTATTTTTTAAAACATGACGACAAAAACGATTACAGTTAAACAACACAACTAGATGATGAACACCATGCACGAAGATCAATAAAAGTCAAAACCAACTCACACATTAGCACATCGAGTAACTGGGCGAAACATGCAGAAATCAAGGACATATAGAAATGACTACCCGCCTGACACAAACACAACAATGCCTACATGATAAGGGAAAACATCCACAATCCCAACACAATGACCTTGACGACCAGTAACTGGAAACCTTTGTGGTGTGAAAAACCAAAACGTGTTAAGGCATTACAACTAAGCACCAAATTACCTTACAACGAATGAACGCCCACATCAAAAAGCACAAAATCCAGCTAGGTTATCGTTCACATCTATTCATCAGGGCGCGCAATGATCCCCTCATCATGAATCATACCTTCCCAAGGTGATAGGTGTGACAGTAGTCCTGGCGCAACATAACTTACCGGGACCCTTAACCCAAGTTGAATCGACGTGCTAGGAGATCGAATAAACTGACAAAAAATGTGAAGAATACACCCACACACCCAAGCAACGGTTGACAAGACGAAAGGTGACATTGCTCAAATTAAAATTTTGCCAGCTATGAAACGACTTCGCCATCCAACCAACCCATTATCCGTTCATCATGGTGTCTAAGTGAGAAGAAGTGAACTATAAGAAATGTTATCATTATCATAAAAGTGTCCCAACTGTGACCAAGAATGTGAACTATTACAAATGGTTACTATTATCATAAGTTATCATAAAGGTAAACTAATATGCACTTAACAATATCAACATGCTTGTCTACAATAAACATTGTCCATTAACAAACATTGTCCATTAACATTAACAATTCTCTGTCTATATATACCCTTTACATTACGCTTGTCTAAAACTACACTGTTTGATATAAACATAAATATACAATGTCAAAATATACGTTGTCTAAATATAAAAGTGAACTATTAATCATGTCAACAAGTACGATGTTCATTAATACACCGCTTCTATAATTAATGCATGAACCACTACCCAATAAATACAAGAGGATATAGAATCAAATCACTGACATAGCAATAGGATATAAAAATATAATTGCTGTCATAAAGAATGGTTGTCAGCACAGTAAAAATCTACCCATCAAGGACTCACTACCCATCACTAAATGCTGCACATAAATCGCTGCCTAAAAATACATATTAAGTGAAATTTAAGTGCTAAGAACGATGGATGCTTCCTAGCCAAATTCGCTGTGTAAATCATGAAGAATCACACTCAATAAAGGGTGTAAGTTCGCAGTGTGAATATCATGTGACTTCCCAGTAAAGAGATAGGTAAAATCATAGTAAAATATATATTAAAATCACATTGAAATTTGCACACAAAACAAAGTAAAATAATGTAAGTTTGCAGTCAATGGAACAGTAAAAATCGTAGCGTAGAATTCGCCATCAAAATGTAATAAATTATAGAGGAATTTCATAGGCCAGATGTATTAAAACGCAGAGTCAATGTTCCATCAAAATGTAATAAATTGCAGAGGAAATTCATAGGCCATATGTGTTGAAAACGCAGAGTAAATTCGCCATCAAAATACAATAAATCGTAGAGGGAAAAATTCGTAGGCTAGATGTATTGAAAACACAGAGTAAATTTTCCATCAAAATATAATAAATTGGAGAGGGAAAAACTCGTAGGCCAGATGTATTGAAAACGTAGAGTAAATTTTCCATCAAAATATAATAAATCGTAGAGGGAAAAATTCATAGGAAATATGTATTGAAAACACAAAGTAAATTCGCCATCAAAATATAATAAATCGCAGAGGGAAAAATTTGTGGTTGAATGCTTGCAAGGAGCCATAGATTTCATAGTGTTTATGTATCCAAATCACAGAGTAAATGATGGAGTTGTTGTGCAAACAATAAATACAAATCGTTGGGTGTAAGATCCCAAGAAGAGTGGGTTGAATGCTGGGTAAATAAGGGTGAAAACATAGATATTAATAAAACACAGTGATCAAACACTGAGATAATTTAGAATGCAGAGGTGATATAACATGCAAAGGCCATGGCAAAGGTAGAGATAAAAAATACAGAGGTGTTATAAAATGAAGAGCCCAATGCAAACACAGATATCAAAACACATAGGTTGTATAAAACGCAGAGAGTATTAAGTTGTTCACAGAGAGAAATGGTAAACAATATGCAGAGGTCCAACACAGAATAAATACTCTTTGCACATCATCCTTCTCTACCTTAATACAGAGAGTAAGAGCCCAATACTCTTATAGGTTGTATAAAATGTAGAGAGTACTAAAAACAAATTACTTTGGGCTCTTACATCATCCTTCGCTCATCATCCATGCATAGAAAAGCAGGGCATTAGAATCTATAGGTCTATAAACACCAAAGTGACGACCGTCGATTCGGCTCCTGGCCGACTGATCAGGCATGGACTAATGATCTAGGGATAAGGATGGAAGATAAAGCACAATCATGTCATAATAATCAATAAAACAAAACAGAACAGTCTTAGAGATCAGGGATTGGGTTGCCAAGGAAATTAGTTTAAATGCAGCGAGCATAAAGCTATGATGACTTTAAGTTCTCGATTAAAAACGTTGAGTAAAACACATTTATTTACACAATATAAGTATAATAATGAAAGCAAAAGAACAAAATTAATTAACCATTCAAAATAAATGCATGCGTACCGTAGCCCAAGGTGACAACTCCGAGTCATTGTCCTGCGCGCGCTCCGTGCAACTCCCGCTTGTCGACTGATGTGACTTCACCGGTACCTCCCAGCCAACGCTAGGGGTACTCTTATTCCCCCTGAGCCCCCTAATCCACAAAGGGGCCACACACACTATATCAGAGAACAACTAGCACCCATCTCGCCTCGCAAGGTCGAGCTACCAGTTGTTACCTGAGTTGGGTATTCCAACTCCCACAGGATAAGTCAGTCAAGACAAAAATTCTACAGCGTAACGTTACGCATAAAGGTCAGATCCATACTCCTCCTCCTCCATCCTTTTTACAGAGGTTTTAAGTGATTTATTTTCTAAATTATCATTTAATTTCTTTTTCATTATTTTAATCAACATAAAACCTCCCCCGTACACATGTCATCCATCCCCCTAGTTACACCAGAAAATAAATTCATTATTTATTTCATTATTCCTATTTCCCTCACCCACCAAAAAACTTTCCTAAAAATGCTACTTGTTGTCCCCATATTCCCTTACACATTTTAAATGACTTACGTCTTTACTAAATTCCTAGTTGAGTTCATAATTAGAAAGTTCTTAAAGGCAAGATTCCTTATTAAGTTAGTCATTCAGTTTTTTCCTTACGTTTCCCTTTTTCTTTATGTTTCCTCTTTTTCCCTTAGTTTCCTATTTTTCTTAAGTTTCCTTCTTTTCCCTTTTTATCTAAAACTCAAATTAGCAAGTGTATAAAAACCACCTTTTACCCCTTTTTCTTTTTAATTAATAAAATTTAATTAGCAAATGAAAAAAAACAATCATTTCCCTTTTAAATTTTTAATCCCCCAAAGTAATTTGCTTTTAATAAATTAATTGTATTTCTTACCCCCTTCTCGTCACATGTTTAATTATGATTATTGTTTTTGACCACAAGTGTCACTTAGACCTAGATTTTTAATTTCACTAGGTTGGGTGACATTTTTATTAGGGAAAAAATGTTTTTAAATATTACTTGACACATCATTCGTTCTAAGGCCGTCTAGGTTTATTCACTTATCAGTTAAAAATTTGACATTCCCTTTAGGACACACTAGGTGCTCCAAGGGTGCCACCCACCTCTTTCCATTTTCATTGCACGACGTACCCTTCAGGACGCACTACGTGCTCCAAGGGTGCCACTCGCCTCTTTCCTTTTTCATGGCGTGATGTGCCCTTCAGGACGCACTACATGCTCCAAGGGTGACATTCGCCTCTTAACTGACTTGGTAGACATCAAAATCCCCTGGATTCAATAATTCGTCAGGTGATCTTGTGAGAGACTAAGGGCGTCTATGGAATAAGGCCCCTGCCTTATTGCACGCCCCTTAGAATCATCGTGAGCGATTGTCATAGTCTTCCCTCATGGCATCCTGGGTATTCTCAAACTAGGTAATCGTTAACCTATAGCTCGAGCCATGATAGGAGTGCTAGTAGGCTATGGCAAGGATGTTGTCCACAACTCTCCCTCAAAGTCTCTGGTTGTCATGCATGGCCCCTCTACTCCAGATGTGATTCTGGTTAGCAAGCTATCATTAGGCTGCATCATCAACGAATCATGTCATAAATAATAATCAATCATCATAACATCTAATCATATGTACATATGTCATATCAACAACAATCAAACCCCAATAGTCCACTCCCTGACTCGATCTAGATTCCAAGGGGTTTCATCAATGTCTCTTCATCCTCGAAATCCAAGGTCCTGTACACTCAAGTGAACCCAGTCAATAGCACCTGTCTATGTAAATACACAAATAACATATCATCATATCCATAATTCCTCATAATCATAATCAAACGACCAATAGTATAATAATCTGGATCGCTTGCAAGCAAGTGTCCTGAAAGAATAAGTTTTTTCAGTGCATGCAAGAGTGGGATGTTACATACACCCCCTCTTGGTATAAACTTCATCCCAAAGTTTCACAGTATATAAGTGCCAAAATAATGTGTATCACAATATCATAATTCTATCTATCAAACAAAAAATATAACATATCATATGCATCCTATCATATCCATCCTCATATGTGTCACTCCCAGGTTGTCGAGTGTGGACTATAGTTGTCCCACTGGACCTTGAATTGATCTATTGTTCGACGCCATAGTTGTCGAATGCGATGATCTAGGATGCGGATCTACTCAGCTGTGAGTGCACCCTCGTCAGATACCTTCAAGGAACTCATGTCAATAACATGTGTAGGATCACTAATATAATGTCTCAAAAAAGATACGTGAAAAACATCGTGCATATGCCTCAAAGAATCAGGATAGGCTAGTCGATAGGACATGGGACCCTTCTTCTCCACAATCTCTAAAGGTCTCACGAACCTAGGAGAGAGTTTATCACCCTTTCCAAACTTTATCGAACTCTTATGTGGGTTTACCTGCAATAAGACTTGATCGCCAACTTTGTAACCACGGTCGACACAGTGCACATCGTCATAACTCTTTTGCTGATACTGCACTTCTTTGATCCTTTGTCTTATTATTTGAATTTGATCTTCCATTTATTGGATCGCTTCTGGTCCCACCAAGACCCTATCCTCAAGCCGATCCCAACTCAAAGGCGTTCGACACGGTTGCCCATAAATAAACTCAAAGGGCGCCATCTTAATGGTGCTTTGGTAATTGTTGTTATATGCAAATTCTATGAGTGGAAAGAATTATTCCCAATGTTTCTATTGGTCCATCACTTACATGCACAACATGTCCAAGACTTGGTTTGTTCATTCGGTCTTCCCATATGTCTTCGGGTGATATGAAGTACTAAATTTAAGTTGGGTTGCCAAGTCCTCTTGGAAACTAGTCCAAAATCATTCAGTAAACACCGATCCTCGATCGTATATAATATTCTTAGGCACGCAATGCAACCTCACAATGTCACCGATGAAAAATATAGCTATGTTAGGTTCCTGATACATCGTATGCATAGGAATAAAATGATCACTCTTAGTCAGAGTGTCGACTACCAACAAAATCGAGTCGTGTCTCCTTGCCGTCAGTGGCAATCCAACATTGAAATACATCGAATGACCTCCCATTTAGATTCTGAAATAGCATGAGGCTGTAGTAATCCTACTAGATGTCTATGTTCAACCTTCACCTGCTGACATTCTAGACATTTGGCCACATAGTTGACTATGTCTACCTTCATTCATTTCCAGAAGAATAAGGTTTTCAGGTCTGCCCTCATCTTTGTGACTCCCAGGTGGGCCATGTACACTTCTCTGTGAGCCTCATTTAGGATCAAGCTCCTCAACTCGTCGTTTGGTGGTACACAAATTCAATTGTTAAATCTCAATAATCTGTCTTCGTCCAATGTAAATCCTACAAATCTTGGTACCATCATTGTGTTTTGTCCGATAAAATACTTGACCTATTTGTACCAGTCATCGTCACACTATAAATTTAGAATCTTTTCAGGTAGATTTGTCTGAAGAGGCATCACCGAAAACATGCACAGTCTCTGACTCAACACATCAACCACTCTGTTCACTGTTCCCTTTATGTAAGTAATCTTGAAATCATACTCGCTGAGCAATTCCGACCAACGTCGTTGTCGTGCGTTTAGGTCGCTTTGCGTAAAGATGTGCTGTAGTCCACAATGGTCCATTTTTAGTTCAAATTTCGTCCAATAAGGTAGTGTCTCCATAATCTCAAGGCATATACAATGGCTAACAACTCCAAATCGTGAATTGCATAATTCTCCTCATGCCTTCTCAACTTCCTTGAGATGTGAGCGATCACTCGATCGTGTTTCATCAAGACTCCGCCTAAGCCTTCCTTGGATGCATCAGTGCATACCAATAATTCTGCATCCATGTCAAGGACCTTTAGTATCGGTGCCATTGTCAACAACTACTTGAGCCTCCAAAATTCTTCTACACATTTCTTGGTCCAAACCAACTTCTTGTTCTTATTCCGCAATTCCGTGATTGGATTTGCTATCTTTGAAAATCCCTCAACGAACCATCGATAGTATCTTGCTAAACCTGTGAAGCTATGCACTTCCGATACATTTGTTGATGCATTCCATTCCATAATATCCTCGACCTTTGTTGGATCCACGAAGATACCTTTGCCAGAGATGACATTCCCTAAGTAGTGAATCTTTGATTGATAAAACGAGCATTTAGACAATTTCCCATACAATTTGTTCTCTCGCGGGCACTGTAGTACCAAGCGCAAGTGCTCATCATGCTCCTCCATCGTCTGAGAGTAAATCAAAATATTGTTAATTAATACTTGGACGAACTTGTCCAAGTACTCACGGAACACCCTATTCGTCAAACTCATAAATACCCCTGCGACGTTTGCTAGTCCAAACAATAAAATAGTAAACTTGTAATGTACAAATCTCATCTTAAAGGCGGTATTAGAGACATCATCCTCCTTTATCCATAATTGGTGATACCCTGATCTCAAGCCGATCTTTGAAAAAACCATAGCACTCTTCATCTGATAAAAAATATCATCAATCCTCGACAATGGATATTGATTCTTGATCATTTCCTTGTTCAATTAACGATAGTCAATGTAGAGTCTCCACGACCCATCCTTCTTTCGTATGAATATAACAGGCGCACCCCACGGTGACACACTAGGACGTATCAGTCCCAGGTCCAACAACTCGTTCAGTTTCATTCTCAACTCTTGTAACTCTGGGGTCGAAATTCGATAAGGCGTTCTTTCTATCGGTTCAGTCCTCGGTTTTAGGTCTATGGTAAAATACAATTCCCTCTCCAGTGGTATCCCAGGTAACTCCTCCGGGAAGATGTCCATAAACTCTCTCACCACTGGAAGGTGTTCTAGATCTTCTGCTACTCTCTTCTCGTTTAGTGCAATGATAACATAAAGCTTACATCCCTTGGGCATGCTCTTCCGTAGCTGCAAGGAAGAGATAAACCTCAAGGAAAATCCCTGGTTCTGACCTACAATCACGTGTCTCTGTCCATCATCATCGACCAAGCTCAATCATTTCGTCTTACAGCTGAGTATCACCTCATGTGATTCCAACTAGTCCATACCGATCACGATGTCATAAGATCCTAAGATCGTGATGTATAGGTTGGCCCTAGTGACATACTCTCCTAGGTTAAGGGTACAACCCATAACCTTCCCTCCAACCTTTTGTTTGGCTCCTGAAGCCATCTATACAAAGCTAAACTCATCTTGTTCAACTGCCTTTACCTTAATCCTTTTTAGCACTGCACCATAAATGAAACTCTCAGTAGCATCAAGATCTATCAAAATACTAAGGGTCTAGTCAGCGACGATACTTGATGTCTCGAGCACAGTCGAATGGTGATTTACCTGGCGATTATTCATCTTTGCATGAATTAGATGGGCCTTGCCCAAATCTCCCACGGTAGTGGGTCCGACTGATCTAGATGCTCTAGTCCTCTCCACTGGGAATTCACACTGGTAGCATGGCTCCCCACATGTCCAACACCCCTTCTTCGGTCCAATACTCCTGGTACCTGAAGTAGAAGCCAACGGCCCACCAGCCTGGAATCTTAGTATGTTTTGCTAAATAGGCCTAAACTGCTGCGGCTGTGATCGACGTTGTTGCTGATGATGTGGTCCTCGGTAAGGAGTCCACTGCTGAGCCGCTGGTCACCGAGGTGTAGTGGAAGTGGATCCTCTCTGGAAGCCATGATATCCTGGCGTATGTTTGGCTGGTGTCTGATGCTGCTGTGCACCAGATGACACCTTCCATGCTAGTCTCGCTGGAATCCTGTTCTTACCCTCACTGATAAGATCCTCCTTTTCTATGAGGGCCTTCTAGATGACATCATGCAAGGTCTGAGGCCGAACAAGAACCTTCTAAACTTAAGTTTCTCGGTATTAAGGTGTGGAGCATACCGAAGCAACTCCATAAAATGGGCCTCATACTCAAGAACTGTACAACTTCCCTATCACAAGGCGTTGAACTCGTTGAGTTGACGCTCAATGAATTCCTCTGATAGGTATCTCTCTTAGAACCATTCCTCGAATAGTTCCCATGACACATCTTCGACGACCATATTCAATTGTGGCAAGAGAATCTTCCACCATAGAAGAGCGCTCCCCTTTAGTTTAAAGTCTGCCATGCAAACCTTCATGTTGGAGGTATAGATGCGAAGTGAAAATCACATCGCCATATTATCCAACCATGCCTCAACGGCTGCGCCATCCGGAGCACCAAAGAAATTGGGAAATTTGACCTTCTCGAGTTCACGGTGAATGCTACCAGTATCGACTGGGGCACGCAGTGGACCCTCAGGGGGTGCCGACACCCTGCCCTCATCTTTGTCCAAACGATTGATCAGTTCCTCAGACATTCGCTAAAAAGACCTCATCAGCCCAACCACCTCACCCACCGCTATATTCTCGTGCCCAAAAACCTGTTCGTCTCTCTGGGGGTTAGACCCCTCAAGCATGGATGCTACTGGGGGCGTTGCGCCTCCTGCCCTAGCACCTCGTCGTCTACCTCCACGACGTCCTCTAACCATGATTACCTACACAAATACAAGTCAACTTAATTAAAATTATTACAATTAAATAACACATCAACAAAATCCATAGTGATCCCAAGTCATGGGTCGAACCCTCTCTGATACCATATGTAATGACCCATTCGTTACGACTACATGTGATGCCACATGAAGGAATTTTATTTTATTTTATTTTTTCTTTAGTATTATTTTTTTAAAACAGGACGACAACAACGATTAGAGTTAAACAACACAACTGGATGGAGAACACCATGCACATAGATCATGCAATAGACAACAATGAATCACACATTAACAGATCGAGCAACTCGGTGAAACATGCAGAAATCAAGGACAAATAGAAACGACTACCCGCACGAAACAAACACGAAAACGCCTATAGGCTAAGGGAAAACATCCATAATCCCAACACAATGGCCTTGACGACCAATAACTAGAAACCTCTATGGTACGCAAAACCAAAATGCATTAAGGAGTTACAACCAAGCACTAAATTCCCTTACAATGAATGAACACCCGCATCAGGAAGCACAAACTCTAGCCATGTTATCATTCACATCTATCCATCAGGGCAAACAATGATCCCCTCATCAGGAATTGTGTCGTCCCAAGGCGATAGGCATGATGGTAATCCTGGTGCAACATAACCTACCAGGACCCTTAACCCAAGCTGAACTGACGCTCTAGGAGATCAAATGAACTGACAAAAAATGTGAAGACTACACCCACATACCCAAGCAATAGTCGACAAGACGCAAGGTGACATTGCTCAAATTAAAATTTCGCCAGCTATGAAATGACTTCGCCATCCAACCAATCCATTATCCATTCAACATGGTGTCTAAGTGAAAAGGAGTGAACTATAAGAAATGTTATCATTATCATAAAAGTGTCCCAACTATGACCAAGGATGTGAAATATTACAAATGGTTACTATTATCACAAGTTATCATAAAGGTAAACTAATATGCACTTAGCAATATCAACATGCTTGTCTATAATAAACGTTGTCCATTAACAAACACTGTCCATTAACATTAACAATTCTCTATCTATATATACCCTTTGCATTACACTTGTCTAAAAATACACTGTCTGATATAAACATAAATATACAATGTCAAAATATACGCTGTCTAAATATAAAAGTGAACTATTACGCATGTCAACAAGTACATTGTTCATTAATACATCACTGCTATCTAATTAATGCATGAATCACTGCCCAATAAATACATCATGATATAGAATCAAATCGCTAACATATCAACATGATATAAAAATAGAATTTCTGTCATAAACAATGGCTTTCAGCACAATAAATCACTACCCATCAAGGACTCGCTACCCATCACTAAATGCTGCACATAAATTGTTGTCTAAAAATACATATTTAGTGAAATTTAAATGCTAAGAATGATGGATGCTACCCAACCAAATTTGTTGTGGAAATCACGAAGAATCACACTCAATAAAGGGTGTGAGTTCGCAGTGTGAATATCGTGTGACTTCGCAGTCAAGAGACAAGTAAATCATAGTCAAATATATATTAAAATCACATTGAAATTTGCACTCAAAACAAAGTAAAATAATGTAAGTTCACAGTCAATGGAACAGTAAAAATCGCAGTGTATAATTCACAATCAAAATGTAATAAATTACAGAGGAATTTCACAGGCCAGATGTATTAAAACACAGAGTAAATTTTCCATCAAAATGTAATAAATTGCAGAGGAAATTCGCAGGCCAGATGTATTGAAAACGCAGAGTAAATTCGCCATCAAAATATAATAAATCGCAGAGGGAAAAATTCGTAGGCCATATGTATTGAAAACGTAGAGTAAATTCACCATCAAAATATAATAATTCGCAGAGGGAAAAATTCGCATGCCAGATGTATTGAAAACGCATAGTAAATTTTCCATCAAAATATAATAAATCACAGAGGGAAAAATTCATAGGCCAGATGTATTGAAAACATAGAGTAAATTCTCCATCAAAATATAATAAATCGTAAAGGAAAAAATTCATGGTTGAATGCTTGCAAGGAGCCACGGATTTCGTAGTGTTTATGTATCCAAATTGAAGAGTAAATGATGGATTTGTTGTGCAAACAATAAATACAAATCGATGTGTGTAAGATGCCAAGAAGAGTGGGTTGAATGCTGGGTAAATGAGGGTGAAAACAAAGAGATTAATAAAACACAGTGATCAAATGTCGAGATCATTTAGAACGCAGAGGTGATATTGTTGATTAAGGTTGGTTGTCATTGATGTCAACCCTTGAAGAAATCCCCATAGCACAAAGGTTTGGGTAATGGACCCAATATTGTTTGATGTAAATATGACTCATTATTGTTTTTTCATGGTTTATA
>SNQJ01S0085054.1:41645-55673 GCA_010110895.2 Picea sitchensis
CTAGGGGCTAATCCTAGGGGGCTTAGGCCTGGAATAATATTTTATTATTGTTCCTAAAAATCCATGTGCACATTATTTTATCCTAAGTCCTTTTGAAGGACCCGTGATTCCCCAAATGGTGGGAGGAAGGTGTACGAATGGAGTGCATGTAGTTCCCAGGGTGACAAGTGTCAACCCTGGTGCATGCAAATAAAAGCCTTGAACTGAACCGTGGGGGGGACGCTCCTCCATTCGGAACCGAACCTCTGTGCGTGGAACCCGTACGACCTCTGCCGAATATCCAGATTCATTTGGGAAATCGTTAGCTGTGTTTGCCTGAGGAAAACCATGTAATACCTTGTCTAGAGCTATGAGTCTGTGTCTGTTCTAGGCAACCCAGAAACGCATTCCTGAACCAGAATTCCCTGTGTTGAAATCGAGTGGAAGAATCCCTGGTGGTTCGGGGAAAATTGAGCTAGCTTGTGCGTAAAGCCTGCTCCGAAATCATCGCCGTGAGATCATCCTGTGATTGCCGAGCCAGTTTGGGAAGCCTGGGTCTGGGTTCCCTGTGGATTGACGTGACCACACAGTACTGGACTGCGTGAGGCTTGTTGGCCTGTGAGCGACTCCTCTAGGTGAGAGAGTGCGCAGAGGAAGAAGAGAACTTCTGGAAGGAACCCTGTAGCTGCCATAGAGCCCGGAGAATTCCGGTCCGGTCTGTTCCTGTAACCCAAGGTAAGGGAGACTGGAAGCCGAAGGATTGTCTAGGTGATAGAGAAGGTGCACTCTCCTGGGGTGGAACAGGCATCTGGGGAATGAGGGTCTGTGGGCAGTGAGCGTGGGAGATTCCTGGGAGAGCTTCTTCCTGATGAATGTGTATGTATTATCTTCCCTGTAACCTCAGCCTGAGTCTAGATTCCTTGCCCTGGGGTGGAGCTCGGTCCCAGCTCGGGGGTGGCCTACTGTTGAGATGATGAACAATGTGGTCTAAGGCTGGGAGGTTCATGGAAGGCCTGCACTTGGTTGGTGATTTCTCCAGCTGATACAAGATAAGTATTCTGAATTATGTTTTAACACTTTTAGCAGGACTGTGTTGTTCATGTATCATGTATTCCGCTGTGTAAATGAATTAATGATGAGTGATATGAAACATTTAATTATAACAGTACCCAGTTATGTTTCACTCTGTATTTTAAGTGTGTTTAATTCTGTTTAAATGCATTTGTTTATAATTCCATGTAAGGAATGGTAAACTGAGAGGTTGGGAAACCTGGGTAGTGAAGGGTACACTACAGGGAGCTTCAGGTGTAGCTAGAAGTAGCCACACTGAAATAGTGGAGTCGCCACAGTGGAGTCACCAAGTGCAAGCACAATCTTCAAAGGTTCTGATATCTGATGCACCTTCAGAATCAAAAGTTTGTTATTGTTCTACCCAGGGAAAGGTTTTCAATTCTTTCCCCGAAAACAACGTCATAAATTTTAGCACTAGAAGTCACCGCCAGATTGCGTTGGAGGTAAGGCCAGTACCCAACAAAGTTTTATGTCACAGGTTGGGTTTAAAGAGGTCAAATGGGCACATAATCAATATGATATCGCTTTAACTTAGAAAAATGGACTGGTATGCACTTGTAGGTGAGTTCTTGATTAAATTTAGTCAGTAAGTTGGAGTAAGGGTGAATATAGGGAATAATTTGGTGAGGAGAGTGTAGAGGTCTGCTGTGGACATCAGGTTTTCCAGCAGCTTAAGGAGGAAAAACTTAAACACAAGATCCTCTTGAATTCAAATCCCAAAGAAACTGAAAGAAATTATAACAACACTATAATCAAACATTCATCATAATATAGTTACAACAATCCATGTGAATCAGTCATTCATGAATTCTCTTAGTATCAGAGACAAATAAGATGGAGTAAGAAAGATGACTTAGATTAATGAGGATGTCTCAAAAACAAATACATAACCATAGAACAAGTGTTCTTCATCAAAAGTTTACAAAATGGGAGCACTGCTCAACCATCGACTATAACAAAATATCAAAATAAATCCTATATACTCAGAAAAATTTGCCACTGCCAACAGAGGCAAGCCCGAGTCGTTGCATTCAAGGATTTACGTCTACATGTTCTCTGGCAGACTATACATGCAGTCTTCTGTCAGATGCGATCTTCTATCAGACGCAAACATGTTTCAGTAGGAACCTGCAGAAGAACCGAATTGCTGATAGTCTGACCTGGCTTTCCATTTATGTGGTGAGATGAGGTTTCAACCACCTCTCTCACTTTCATTAACTGCCTGCATCGGGATTGAAATGCGGTTTAATGCCCATGGGGCGGCCACACGCTGCTCTCGGATATGACACTATATAAACATTTGATTGCGAGGCCTCTCAAAGGTGGTTTGGGTTCACACTACTTTTGAGCCCGCAATCCACCACCTTTTTCCACATAGTCCCTTTGCCAAACCACGGTTTCAATTGAGGAACTACTCAAGAAAATTATCGCCCGAGCACATTACTTCCACGCAATGGACTGTGGCCGTCGATCTTGTGATCTTGGGTGAGGATTTATGATCAACAGATCAAATCTGACCTTTTCAGATCAATGGATAAGATCTTCTCTTTTCAAATCGACGATCGAGATCTGCTTCACGATTCAGGGTTCAGACTTTTCAAACTTCAAAATTTATTTTCCCTAAGAAAATCCTTTAGAGCTAGGGATCCAATGACGCATGGCTCTTAGATTTGGATGACCGAGATCCACTTTGGGTCTTCGAGACTTCGGCCACTTTAGGACTTCGAGCACTTCGATGCTTTAGGACTTCGGGCACTTCCTATGCAGACCACGGACTTGGATGACCTACTTCCCTTGACAACTATATGTGATAACAATACCCATTTATAATATAGGAATCAACATCCCTTAAGTTATCCAACTGTTGAGAAAACACAATAATCTTATAAAGGAGTTAAAAGTGGCATGCAACCAATAGTTTGAAAGAGAACAAAATGTTCTTTTCAACGCCTCACACAAGATATAAAATGGAGACTTCATCAAATAATTAAGGAAAAAATTATGCCAATGACCTTCAAAATACAATGAATTGGCAAAAAAATTGCCAATGACCTCCAAAATGCACCAAATCTATGGAAAACAACAACTTCTATATCTGATGATTAATTACAAAGGAGAGTCCTCAATTTATAGGATTGAGGAGGCCCAACAAATATCCAAGTTTAGTTGGGAGGTTGAGATAATCTACGTGAGCTTAGTCACACAATTGTCATGTGTTTGTGAATAGACACAATCTAAACAAACACACCAACAACCCCCCATAAGAGAAACACAGGGAGGAATAAAGAACAAATATGGGTCCCAAAAATAAGGCTTGATAAGGTACCCATGTACAAACTCTCATAACTGGAGAAAACGAGAAAAAATCGTAAGAAAAATCTCCTCTCCAAAAGAGAGAAAAATGCCAATGTTGAAAATGGCATTGGATTTGAAAATCAGGAAGATCCCACAAAGATGCATTGGAGAAAAAAAGCTTGAGGCCAACGAAGGTTGAAAGATCTAGTCAGGGAGTATGACCAAACTTTGAAGAAGAGGGCCAAGTAACCTCAAAGAATCATGGTTGAATTCTGAAGCAGAAGAGGATTGGCTGTAGAGGTGCGAGAATGACAAACACTAACAATCATCACATAAGTGCTTGAAAAAATAGGTGTTGGTGAAGAACCAAAATAAAGGCTTCAAATGGAAGAAAACACTGTCAACCATAAAAAGATCAGTGAGGCCTATGGAGGCTGAAAAATCCAAATAGGAAGTATGGAAAAAACTCTAAAGAGGGTTGGTTACCCCATGTTGTCAACGCCATCAAATATCCATGTAGAAATCCAAGTTTCAAACTTCTCAAGCAAAGAGATTGATCCTATGAAATGAATCCCGAATCAGAAGCCAAATGAGATACTCATGTATAGTTAACAAAAACATCATAAGATGAGTGTCCTTATGGATGCCAATCCATCTCACTGGAGTGCATGGGTCATTATCCACTGCAACCACTGAGTCAAAATAGGAATGGTTCTTGATATGAAGCTCACTCTAAAATATAGTTGATGTCAAACAAATTGTGAAGCATGAAGAATCACTCGAGGAAGCATTGTACAACATCCCCCCACAATGTTGAACTAAGTGGAAAATATGATGGAAATGGATGTCACAACTGATGACTAAAGTATGGAGTACGAGTTAAAGGTGGAAAAGATGCAAAACAAACTAAGAAAGAAACCCTCCTAAGTGACAAAGCTCCAAGACACTGCAAAACAAGGCACTACATGGAGACAAATGCTTGGTTACACTCCTAAAACTATTTGTAAGAGTGGCACATAATCCACTACTCAAAGGTGCAGAATGAGAGTTACCAAAATAGACATCATGGACAACAATCCTTGATATGGGTCCTGGAAAACAAGACCATGTTAAGTACCCATTTATAATAGAGGAATCAACATCCCTTAATTTATCCAACCCATGAAAGAAAACAAGAGTCTTACAAAGGAATTAAATGTGACATGCAACCAATAGTTGGAAAGAGAACAACATGTTCTTTTCAACGCCTCACACAAGATATAAAATGGAGACTTCATCAAAGAGTTAAGGCAAAAAAGTATGCCAATGACCTTCAAAATACAATGAATCGGCGAAAAAAATGCCAATGAACTCCAAAATGCATAAACTCTATGGAAAATGTTGAACTCAGCCACAGTGGCATTGAGAAAACTATGGAGCGTTGTCACCTACAACTCATTTCATGTAATGATAGGAGAATCTGAACTCTTATGTTGATCTACCATGAGCTCTGTCGGAACTCCTATTGCCTCTGATTGTGTTGCACACTTTTCTTTATATTCGCACTCGTTACAATCATCGCCATTTCCTGTGACGTTATATATTTGGTCTTCCATCGGAGGATCCACTAATACTCTGTCAGTCACGAACTTCAAAATAAACACGGACATTTTTGTTTTCACTACTGGTGGTGAGGCCTGATGTCTTTCCCTGGTCCCAACTTCCATCATCGTTGGTGTGCTCGATTTGTTATAGCAAGATAAATTAATCTTGAGTGGGCTCCTGCACAGTCTGTCGTTCGAGGATATTTAGTTTCCATTTGTTGATGGAATAGACATCTGGCAGGAACATGACCAAAGATTGTTATCTTAGGTCTGTGTTGGCTTGAATATGCTATAGATCTGTGCTCAGTTTTCTCTACAACATTGGTCGACGATTTCCTATACAGTGGGTCCTCTGACAATGACATTCGAGTATGGGAAATCCTGATCTCAGTGAGCACTACAAGTTTTGCCACGAGCATGGAGTTTTCAAGTGTATTCTGGTCTCTTCTGACAAGATATAAAATTCTCATCAAGATTTATTTGTGGTAATATCAATTCCCAACACTCTGTGTGTTACCAGGAATCCTTGCACGTGGGATTCTGGAAATGATGAAGGGAAACTTAATACCGAGGACTATGCAAACTTGAGGGTTTAGTTTTTCTATGAACAACATAATGGCGATGCAAAAAATGGCTTTTTTCTTCCAATATCAGTAAGATCACATCCATTAATTGCTCGGAAATTGTTCTTACGCCCTCACTACTCGAGCTCGTGATGTGGAATGACTAGGTGGAGAGATCCTATGTCATACATCACACCTCTACTCATCATGGCAACAAAAGACATGGTAGAATTCACCCACTGGGCATTCTTGGATCTGGGCGAGCATTATTTCTGGGGTAGATATCAGTTCTAATTCTCCAAATGGGGGAAATAGGCATTTGTTGGCGTCACGTATTGTTTAGATCTCTTCAAAAGTTTTCTATTGACAGCCAAATTTCCAAAGGACACATCAACATTCCTGTTGAGGTCACACAGAAGGATGAGTCGTGTTTCCTTGTGCCAAGCCACAGGAAAGATGAGTCGTGTTTTGTGATATCAACTCTTAGGTTCAAGTTGTTAGTGGACGTGATATGTCATGGAAACTTTATTTTCAAATATTATTATTGTTGTACTTTTATTCTCACTACTTTGCAAGTGGTGCAACACATATTGGGGAAATGTTCACTACTTTTCAAGTGCTCTCGGTACCCCACCTCTCTTTGGGGAAATGGTTCTTTCTTTCCATACAAATATTATGGGAGGCCTTACACATTATGGTATTGGATCAACATCTGTTTTCTATGGAGATAACTAACGCTGGGATGATGTGCATCTTCTCGGTGGCAACTTCTCCCAACACCACCAGTTTAGGTATCTCGATGGATGAGTTCAACATTTTCCATAGAGTTTGTGCATTTTGGAGGTCATTGGCATTTTTTTCCAATTCATTGTATTTTGAAGGTCATTGGTAGAATTTTTTCCTTAACTCTTCGATGAAGTATCCATTTTATATATTGTGTGATGCGTTTGCATGCCGCATTTAATTCCTTTGCGATATTCTTGTTTTTTCTCATGGGTTGGATAAACTAAGGGATGTTTATTCCTCTATTATAAATGGGTACCTAACATGGCCTTGTTTTCCAAGACCCATATCAAGGATTGTTTTCCATGATGTTTATTCTGGTAACTCTTGTTCTGCACCTTTGAGTAATGGATTATGTGCCACTCATGCATATAGTTTTAGGAGTGTAACCAAGCATTTGTCTCCATGTAGTGCCTTGTTTTGCAGTGTCTTGGAGCTTTGTCACTTTGGAGTATTTCTTGCTTAGGGTTTTTGGCATCTTTGCCACCTTTATCTCGTACTCCATACTTTAGTCATTAGTTGTGACATCCATTTCCATCATCTTTTCCACTTAGTTCAACATTGTGGGGGGATGTTGTGCAATGCTTCCTTGAGTGATTCTTCATGCGTCACCGTTTGTTCGACATAGACTATATTTTAGAGTGAGACTCGTATCAAGCACCATTCATGTTTTGACTGAGTGGTTGCAGCGGATAATGACCCATGCACTTTGGTGAGATGGATTGGCATCCATAAGGACACTCATCTTATGATGTTTTTGTCAATTGTACATGAGTATCTCATTTGGCTTTTGATTCAGGACTCATTTAAGAGGATAAATCTCTTTGCTTGAGAAGTTTGAAACTTGGATTTATACATGGATCTTTGATGGCGTTGACAACATGGGGTAACCAACCCTCTTTAGAGATTTTTCCATACATCCTTTTTGTATTTTTCAACCTCCATAGGCCTCAATGATCTTTTGATGGTTGATGATGTTTTCTTCGATTTGAAGCCTTTGTTTTGTTTCTTCACCAACACCTATTTTTTCAAGCACTTATATGATGGTTGTTAGTGTTTGTCATTCTCGTGCCTCTACAACCGTCTTCTGCTTCAGAATTCAACCATGATTCTTTGAGGTTACTTGATTCTCTTCTTCAAAGTTTGTTCATACTTCTTGATTGAAGCTTTCAACCTTCACAGGCCTCGAGATTTTGATTTCCAATGCATATTTTTGGGATCTTCTTGAGTTTCAAATCCAATGCCATTTTCAACATTGGCATTTTTATTTCTTTTGGAGAGGAACTTTTTCCTACGAATTTTTCTCCTTTTCTCCAGTTATGAGAGTTTGTACATGGGTACCTTATCAAGCCTTGTTTTTGGGACCCATCGTTGTTCTTTGTTCCTCCCTACGTTTCTCTTATGGGGGAGTGTTGGTGTGTTTTTTTAGATTGTGTCTATTTACAAACACATGACCATTGTGTGACTAAGCTCACGTAGATTGTCTCAACCGCCCAACTAAACTTAGCTATTTTTTGGGCCTCCTCAATCCTATAAATTGAGGAATCTCCTTTGTAATTAATCATGAGATATACAAGCTATTTGATGCAGGAGCATCTCTCCACGTTAGTCAACCAGCCAGCCAACCACGTCAGCGTATTCAAAAATGCGCATTCATGGAGAAGAGGCGTAGCCCTCGTTTTCAAATTTCAAATTTGAATGTGATAAATGTTGTAGGCTGTTGAGCCATGAGGCCGTGCTTTGCACAGGCTGTAGTGTAGGTATTCCTTTAATGTTTGAAGGTTGCGATCTAGATCCGATTCTGGACTAGACAACCCATTCAATGTAATTGAATAGGGTAGGTAAGATTGGAGGGAAGAGCTCGAAGAGCCCCCTCATGTAAAAGAGCTTTTTGATCTCTTTTGTAGGTAGTAGCAAGATAGGATAGAGAAGAGATAGAGCATAGGAGAGCAAGAGAAGGAGCCGAGACCCTGTCAAAGTCTGAGCTCAGAAACACCCTGTAAAAAGAGACATTTGAGATTAATACAAACATCAGTTTTTCCTGCATGATTTCTGTGTTGTGTGAATGTCTTTTGTGTGTTCTGTTTATGCTGTAGATGTATGCTGTAGGTTTGCATTTGCAGGGAGTTGTTTTATTTTCAGGCTTGAGAGGTTCTTTGTGGTTTCATGCCAGGAGGGCGTGACATAGTGCTATGGACTCTGAATACAGTGCACATAAGCACTTCTGAACTCTGCAGAGTCAGACAAAGATGTGCTGGGGCACAAAAGATGAAAATCATCAACTCGGGGAAGACCTTGGAGGTTGCTGAACACCTCAGGAGGCAAGGCTGTGGAAGAGAACATAGTTGCAGATAGAAACTCTTGTGAGTTCTGTAAATCTCTGCTAGGTGGGCATTGAGCCAGTGCAAAGGAGTGCACAGAGGAAGAACTCTGCTGTGAGTTCAACAGAAGTCAGAATCACTGAGGATTCTAGACACTCTGCCAGGTGGGCATTGAACAGGTGCAAGAGTGCACAAAGGAAGAACTCTGCTATGAGTTTAGAAGAAGACAAAAACTCTGAGGAGTTTTGTACAACTCTACCAGGAGGGCATTGAGTCAGTGTACAGACAAGCACAGGAAGAGGACTCTGTTAAGTTCTGTAAATTTGAAGAAGAATCAATTGAAGGATATTCACAGGGTTACTGAACACCCTGGAGACTCATCAATAGGTTGCTTGAGCAGACAGAGTGCCAGGAGGGCATCCGATTCTCCATCTGCAGGAGAAGGAAGAAGGGTAAAAATCCCTTAAGAGATCTGAGTATCAGGAAAGCTCAGAAGGAGTAACACTTTGTGTGCAAAGACTCTGGAGAGGCGCAGAAGTCGCAGAATCCTTTGAGGATTCGAGAGTAAGCTTAGGAGGAGTAGTGCTTTCAGTGCACAGAGCCATAACTGCAAGGAGTGCAGAGGCCAGAGAAATGTTTGAAGAGTTAGAGTTCCCAAATCTCAGGAGGGATAGCGTTTTCATACGCATAGGCGAGAATTCAAAGTCGTGGAGTTAGCAGAGGAACGAAGCAAAGGTTGAGACTTTTGGACACTTGGAATTCTTCCAAGTACAGGGAGAAAGTGCCAAAGCTCAAGAGGAGTACAACTACCGTCGGATCGAGTCAGAAGATCTAGACAGTTGGAGTTTTCCTACGTCCAGGAAGTAGCCGGAGAAGTGCACAGGAAGACAAGGTCTGAGCCATCAGATCTTGGTTTAAATACCCGTCAGACATTGGATCTGGCAGGAGTTGCGAAGGGGTTAAGTCCTTGCAAGTAGAGGCGAAAGTCCCGAAGATGTATTGTATCAGGATATCGACATTCGGGAGTTAGGGAATCCAAAGGACGAAAGTCCGGGTACTTGACATCAGAAGTCCCGAAAAGGCGAGATCAGATATGAGCTGTCCATCTGAGGAGGACAAGTGGCAGCGACCGAAGGATCGATGGAAGTGCCGAAGAAGTCTGAGTGCAAGCTTCACGAACTCAGAAGTTTGCAAGGTGAGAGCCCAAAGGTTGGGTGCTCCAAGTTGCGAAGTTGTGAAATCGCGAGGAGCAAGGATAGTCATTGGATCCAGGTCGAGGGAGGACCATTGGATCAGAGCCTCATCGCACATCGCCCGTTCGGAGGTACGGAGGTTGAGAAGACTTCTTCTCTACATTAGAAGTCACGAAGGGCCAAAATTTGGGCATGAGAGACACGTGGCAGAACCACAAGGTGGGCCCGGGTGATAGACAGGTGGACACGTGTTTCCTAATGAAAGGAGTCAACACCCCATTGACCTCTCGCGTCTCAGGGATTCATGAGATAAGGGAGCGAGAGTTCAACCCTTCAACTTGCGAAGTGGCAAGTTGCGACAAGCGCCTTCTCGATTAGGCCTTGGTCATAGTGTTGTGGTTGCACGAAGAAGGTGGAGCTCGCACCTAGTGCTGTTCGCACAGGGGAGCTTCCGAAAGGACCTGTGGATCGATAGGAAGGAGATTCTAGTAAGGAATCGAAAGAGATGATCCAACTCAAAGGAGATATTAGAATGATCCTGTGTAGTGGACCTTGACCCGAGGGCCAATAGAGTGTGTCTGCATCATTTCTGGTATCAGAGCTTGAATCTTGTCTGTAGATTTTAGGCAAGAGAAGCGAGGAGAAGGAAAAGGAAGATAGAGTGTTGGAGACTCTGTGACGATTGTTTGCAGGTAGGCAACAATTAAGAAGACGGTCAGGAGGACTGTAGGAAGAGGTTGGAGACACTCAGGGTCAGAGTGACAGTAGCAGATTTGTTAGCAGGGAAGACAAGAACAACAAGATGGCTACCAAATGCTATACGAGTGTTGGAAGGAAAGACCCAGAGTTGATGAGAAAAGATGAATGGGATGAAGAACTTTCCGAGATGAGGGAAATAATGGATGAACTTTCATTTGAGAGGTAGCAGAACGCCAAGTCGAGATGGGTATATGAATGGCCCATGGGGAAGCCGAAGGTAAAATGGCCAGTCAAGGAGTTGATGGTGAGAAGACAGCATAGACTGTTGAGAGGATCGTTGAGGCATGCTGAAAACCTCAACGGACCTAAGGAGATGGTTCAGATATGTGAACCAGAGACTGGGAGAAGCCTCAGTAGTGAGGATGAATTGGGATCAGATGAAAATCTCAAGGACTGCCAGGAGGGCAGCCCAGAAATTCCCAATTGCCAGGAGGGGAAGGAATTGAGATTACTGTGGGATATCATAGACTATCATGAGGACAGCCGGGGAATTTCACATTGCCAGGAGGGCAATGATATGAGGTCACTGCGGGATCTCATGGACTGCCAGGAGGGCAACATATAGTTTCCAATTTGCCAGGTGGGCATGGGGACAGAAACAATACTATCTGAGAGTCTCATGGACTCAGAGGTGGATTCAAGTCAGCAAGGAATGCTGATGAAGATGGCATCGGTTGATCTCATAGTCTACCAGAGAAGCAACAAAGAAGTCCCAATTTTCCAGGTGGGTAGGGATAAGAAGATGAGGCTATCTGAGGGTCTCATAAACTCAGAGGTGAGTTCGAATCAACCCGAGGAGCTAACAGAGGAGGAAGGTTCATATGGTTCTGCTAGCCATGTGAATGAATATGATGACAAGTTAAAAACTTGCACCATCCGAGAGGAATGTCAGACGAATCTTCTAATGATTAGGGGAATTGGGATATTCCTACCATTTGCCCAAGAGGAGGCAAAAATCTGTGTTGCAGATGTTAAAACAACAACATCAGAAGAAGGAAAGCCAACTGAGACTGTCAAGGAAGAATTAGAGAAGACATTAGAGACTTCCCAAGCAGGGGAAGAATATGAGCATTCTGAGGAGTGGCTCAATATTTTCAGCCAGGAAGCTGAAAAGACTGCAACGTTGGAGATTACATAAGCTGAAGAAGAAGATGCAGACAACATGATATTTGCTGATCTGTGTGAAAAGATTGAAGCCCTGGAGAGAAGGGTGATAGTGCAGAGCTTGTACATCCAACAGGTGAGGTTGGAAGTAGATGAGGATGACATGGGAGATCATGATGATCTGCCCATCTGCAAAAATAAAATGTAGCTGAGGAGACTGCAAAAATAGAGCCAACCACTGGAGCAGTTGGATGAGGTGATCAATCAGATCAGGGAGTTGATGATCAGGTCAGCAAGAACTATCAGCGAGGAAAGGATGAGCAGCGCAGAGGCAACAACAACGGTAGTATAGTGGCAACAANCTCAAAGGAGAGATAAGAATGATCCTGTGTAGTGGACCTTGACCCGAGGGCCTATAGAGTGTCTCTCCGTCAATATTGTTTTTTTGTAACTGGTCATGTATGGAGGCTAAGCTTGTGTATGATCATGGTTAAGCTAGATTCACAATAAATTGTTCTGTAATGGTTGTGAGAACAAGAAGGAATTTTGTTTCAGAATTTATTGGATATTAACATGTGTGGATAATAACAGTGCTCGACAAAAATTGACAAGTGGTTTCTCTTCGTATTCCTGTAGTTTCCAAGTGTGATATCCATGTTGTCCACATTTTTAATTTGGCATAGTTTTTATATCTTCTCCGCTTGCATAAAATCTCAAGTCTTTCCTGCTATGCCATTATTTTCATAAGAAAGTAATTTTCAGTTTTAAAAGTTGTGGGAATTATTTTTTACGTGTGATTAATATGGCTAACCCTTTGGTGGAATCCTATCTAAACAAATAAATAAAGTTAGATGGCCCAAATTATATGAATTGGAAATTCAAAATGCAGACATTAATTGAAGGGTATAATGTCTAGGAAATAACATGCAGTGATGAAGCTAAGCTAGATGTGGTTGCAGGAGCTACAATTGCGTCAATTGAGGATTGGGAGAAATGAGAGACTAAGGAAAATGTGTTTCTAATAATGTCTGTAAAAGACAATATCATACCCCATATTGGAGACTGCAGTATATTAAGGAGACATGGACAACACTCAAATATTTGTATGATTTGAAGAACACAAATCTAGTCCTTTATTTGAAGAGTAAGATTCTTTATATCAAGAGGGAGGGTAATGAAAGTATCAATGATTTTTCATTTCAAGGATCAAATATATTAAAGATAAAATTGGTAATATATGTGAAAAAGTATCTAGTATTGATTTAGTCACTATAACTTTAAATTGTATGCTAGAACAATACCAAATGTTTATCACAGGTCTTGCAGCAAGGGAGAAGGATCCTACTTTTGAAGAATTGGTAGGTATACACAGGGGGAAAAATGTTAGGGACCTAACCTCTGTAACCCCTCACGTAGGTAGAATAATATATTTTTCCATGTAATAAAGGACAATATGAATAAGACATAGTAATAAGAGAGAATAAGTCAAATGTAAGAAGACCTAATAGAAGCTTCCGCTTCTAGAACATATTCCTCTATATTGTTCTTTTGGTAGATAGATTTAGTATAAATAGGAGTCGAGGGAATGAGAAGTCTTGTATTGAGAATCATTGTAATAGAGAAATACTCTGTTGGAGGTTTCCCCCTCGAAGAGGCAAGCAAACATTATTTCCTATCAATAAAGATATTATTTTGGTGTTGTGGTCTCATACATAGTGTTGTTCAATTGTTATTCTCTATAGTATTTTTGTTTTTCTATTATTATAATAGATCTAGTACCTTACAAGTGGTATCAGAGCACTTTCCTTGGCATAAAATTGTAGGATATTTTTTTCCACAGTAGAGACGTATTCCAATGTATTAAAGCTACAAATATATGTCTTTCAATGCATAAATCTGTGGTCGGGGAAGCATACACACAGGAATTACCAGTGGTACTTAAGCACACATTGTTGGCCACCTTTGTAACCCATGTTGGTACCTATTTGAGTGGTAGTGCTTCAAACACCACTTGTATACATATCGGCCTAGATATCCTGAAGCCCTCCGTAGATAAACTAATCAACTACCCAACTGCTATAGTGCCACCAAGAACAACACTCATGAAGATAGTCTCTAGTACTTAGGTAGTTGGGTAGTATGACTAAGGTAACGACCTAGCCTCCTTAGTTGGTTCCCTGAGATATTGGGCCAAGTACTACTATTGGACCCTACACACATATAAGAGAGATATAGCATAAGGAAAAACCTTCTATGTATAAACCCTGAATATCCTAACCCTTGATATGGAAACAAAAACATAACAAACAAGATCTACTACCATGCAAATTTACCTCCTCAATTATGGTTGCGAAATCACTTCACATTTTTCCCTGTT
>SNQJ01S0085055.1:17348-28344 GCA_010110895.2 Picea sitchensis
CCAGGTGCCTGAATCTCCAAGATCCCTCTCAATCTCCGTAGATCTGAATTTCCCACTGAATGGGGTGCCCCATTGGATGACTGAAACCCTAGCTGGTTCAGCCTTGATGAAGGAGGCCTCCAAATTCTCTGAAACTCTCCCAGAATATAGATTGGGCAATGGTAAGAATAACCTAGGTGCCTGAATCTCCAAGATCCCTCTCAATATCTGTAGATATGAATTTCCCACTGAATGGGGTGCTCCACTTGATGACTGAAACCGTAGCTAGTTTGGTCCTGATGAAGGAGGCATCCAAATGCTTTGAAAATATCCAAGAATATAGATCGGGCTATGAGAATCTCGTGGGATAAGTTTCGAGCTCAGATCTCAAGCAGATCTCCCTAGATCTGAGTTTTACTGAATCACAGGATGTCCCCTATGGCTCCACGACGTCCCAATCTGCAGACAAATTTAGAATGATGATAACCCTCCAGAAAATCCCTCAAACTGATGGTCATGCCCCTGCAAACAAAACCCAACTGACAGAATGGCCCTAGGCCCTCAGGATAAGCTGGATCGAACCTCCCTCGATAAACTGTCCCTGAGACTAGAATGGTGTGGAGGAGTCTTTCATCCCCGAGACCAAGCTATGGAACAAGGTGAGTGGATATTTCACCACTGAGGTTCTCCCAAGGGTTTGTACAACAAACCCCCAAACTGAATGCTCAAGAGAAATAGAAAATGCTAATCCAAAACCAAAATGAGTAATAGGTGCACCCCAACCTCTTACTTATACTTTTCCTTCTAATTCTCTGTTGAGTTAGGTTAACTCCCTGGGTTAATCTTCTATTCTTCTGTTGAGTTATCTTTTACTCCTTTATCCTTTTCCTTTCTTAATTCAACTTAAAAATATAACTTTTAACTTCTTGACTTCCCCCCCTTCAGTGTGAGACTATGACCTAGTGGGGGTGCCCAAGCCACTGAGTCTCCTCATCACCTCTCTAAGAGGTGGGGGACATTACAGTTCCACTGACTGCACACCTCCTCCCAGGGATGACCTACATCCTAATATTGACAAACAAAAAACTACAAGCATTATATTCCATATATAAGTTAGGTTTAGATGTTAGAATGTCAATCATAAATCAATAAAAGTATTCAAGACATCATCATTTGCGATAGGAAAATGTAATTCTTTTATTAATAACACAAAGATTATACCTTTACAATCTAAGTTGGCCATCGTTCCGCGAACCTGGTCTAGGATCATATTCACCAAGCTCCAAGTGCACCTTGTATGAACTTCTCTCAACTTTCTGATCTCTTCTAGGGAAGTGAATGGGTTAAATGGAGGAAGAAGGGGCTAATGAGGGAATATTGAGGCAATTTCCCCCAAAAGGCAACAATATCTTGGGCAAGGAGGGGAAGCGAAATTGGGTAGAGTTTCACTGTTATTATTCTTAGATGTGAAATGAGACCCCAATACCTCCTTTTATATGAAAAAAGTATGGTTATTCAGTTGAGTGATGGGCTATAGCAGGTGGATTAGTTGGGAAACTACCAATAGCCCATCAATTTCAATGAATTCCTTACAACTTTTTTTTCTGCAAATTTTGCAAGTATATGCGGACTATAATGGTGCATCATGTGTATGTATGTGAGATGTAGTTTTGCAACAAGGGTATGTACACAGAAAGTAATGGTGCAGGGTGTGTACATCTTCTAAAAATTGGTTTTTTAAGAAGAGCTAGTCAACAGTGCTTCGGAAAAAAATGTAAGTAAGACGACCAAGGCCATGTATGCATGTGTAGAGAAATTTAGGGTTATAACAGATGACGTCTAATGTGTGAGGTCAAAGGAGAAATTGATGGCCGAAATACATTACAATATCTTCACCAATGTATGAAATTGAGTGAGCTTGGGATGAGAGTTCGAGAGGTTCCATCTGCAAAATAACAATTGTCTCTCCGAGGTAGGCATACCCATGCTTGGGATGAAATAAATCATGGACGCCAATCAAGTGCACTTCAGATTCATGTCATATAACTATATAAAGTGTAGCCATGAGAAATACACAGTGGATCTACATCTCAAAATCAAAGTTATACAAATATATTATCCATCTTCAAGAATCCAGTGACGCCTGATGGATGGAGATGAGGACTTCATATCTTGAGCAACAACTTCAAGATATTCAAAAATCAGGTAGGAGTATAATGGGAGTGAATAAATCACTACCCTGAGGTCTTCGATGACTCGTCAGGAAAAGACAAGAGGATCTCGATGATCAGGAAGAGAACTTCGTCGACTTTGAATCAAGTCTTGACTGGACTCTCATAATGGCTGACTCATGAAGTCAAGAGAAAAACCATGGAAAGACGAATCAGGCTAGGTGAAACTTCCCTTGGACAAAAGAACAAAAGATGATAAGACTCAGGAAGCATGACATTGGAATAATTTCATGATGCAGTAGGCAACACAAACTCTCCATGTGTTTGGATGGTCCAAAAAGGATCTAGAGAAAACTAAGAACTCAGAGAGTAAACTTAGGACGCTCATAATGGCTTCAGTAGACAACAAAAGGGAAAAAATTCAAAGTTCCCAAAACTCAATGAAAATGGCATGATCACGAAGAGCGCATCACAAGATTTCTAATGGCTCAAATGGCTCGTAAAACAAATTTACAGATCGAAAGATATTCACGGTCAAAATTATGGTCAACCTAGCCCATTCAAGAAGGATGAGTCAACATCCGTACCGTTGATGTCAACATCTGTACGGATGAAGTCAACGTCCATACAGCCTACATGGAAAGAGAAAAGGATGAAACATTTCATGATGATGTCAGCATGCCACGTGGCATCACCAAAGGCTGCCACATGTCACCCACCAATAGGATTTTCAGGGAAACATGTGGGCTGGTAGAAAAGTGCCACATGACACCCCCAGGTGACGCCACATGGAACCACCTAGAAGGCTCCACGTGTCCAGTATGGAGGTGATGTGGAGGTGATGTCAGCATACAGGTGGGGCAATCAGTGGATTCCACATGGCCCAATCGGAGGGCGCCACGTCGCACCCCCAATATGCACAAGGAGGTTCAACAACCTAATATTTTAAAAAATATAAAAATAGTAGGACCTTGCCAAATCTAGAGGAGGTCCTATATATAACATCTTTTCCATATTCTCTACTGAATTAACTCCCCCAAAGTGTCAACAATAAATAGAATAGAAGTCCACTGAATTTAGTAGGGCGCCAAAATATTCTCCAAAACAGATGCACCAGATTTAGTAATCAGTTGTAACATGTGTTTAAAAGGGGAGGCCCGCGGGATTTGACCCCCAAACCTTCGCCTAACCAAGCCTTAATATAGCATAGGCTAATCACTACACCAATGAATTCACTTATTATGTAACTGCCTAAACTGTATATAAAAAGATCCTTTCCACCGGTGTTCAAAACAAAGAAGAGAAGAGGAGAACCAAGTGCACCCGTATAGATTTTGGTACGTATATTGGCATGCTTTTTAAGGTTTTCCCATTCATTAATTGCAGTATCAAGGCACAAAAACTGAGACATGGGTGTCTCTTGGCACTGAAAGTGTCAGACTTGGATTGAGGCATGGATACAGTCATTTTAGGTAAAATAACACCACGAACGCAGTGGTGGTGTTAGTTTTCTAATATGAGAAAATATTTTGTAGTTTAACTCCAGAATGAGGTATACTTATGTATTTTTCCCATTTCTTTCGTGGAGTCAATAAAAATACCTACCCATTTGAGAGCAGGACCCAGAGACATATTCCACTAGGGACAAACTCCGTTATCAAGTTATTTTTGTTCATATTGCATGCTTATGTCTCTTTCCTTTTGAGATTTTCCTTCTTTAAGGTGTACTTTAGTTTCTGTTCATTTAATACAATTCTTTAATGTGTCACCTAGCGAAAAGATCCTGAATCATGTTGGTATTAGAGAAGTCATCTTTGACTTGAATTGTTGAGTATGAATTCTTACTAGGGCCAAACATAAGCAGGGTGAAGGAACTCTTAAGAATTTCAATCCCAAAGTTGATCATGTATACCAAATGAAGAAGATGGCAGAAGAGGACAAGTGTGATGAACAAGAGAAAAACTTTCACATGGTATTTTATCGCATGTTAGAAATGGTCGAACAAATGTATGGAGATTACGAGAAGAGTGTTGAGGAAAAGATATGGAATGATCTTACTCAAGCATTTTTAGATTATGCCTGGCTAAAGAAAAATAGTCAGGAATATCACCCTATGTTTATAGCCAACAAAAATAACATCTTAACTCACAAGTATTAATTACAAGTGCTTAGGCTTGTCTTTTATCAATAGAAAATCTTGCTGGAAGTCTACTTTTTATGTAATTTTCTGAAAATAACAGTTTTTGAAGTAAATGTAAAGACATAAGCAAAGACACCAAGATGATAATCAATACAAATGAGACATAAAGCAATCATTTATTTCATTCCAATTCACCAAAGAGTTATTTTCTTTACAAAATCTCATATAGAAATTTTGGACCAAAGTGAAACTTAGACATCCTTGATGGAACATACAAAAGGACCTCTGATAGAAAACCAAAACTGAACTCTAAAAGATGGATTAGCTTTCCACATATTGCTACCCACTCGACTCTGCACAATAGCCTTTTTCAGTCATGAAAACTAATTCACAAATAGACAAGTCTACACAGACTATCAAAGATAGATCAACACCTATGAAAAACAAGTTTCCGAATGATGTAATTCATCCCTGAATATTGTTGTCTACAATAAGACCCTACTATCATAAAAGAGAATTAGGCTTGTATTGAATAAATGAATTAATGAAAACTGAACTATATCAACATAAACTCAAAGACAAAACCTTAGTATGCTTCTGTTTCTATCTCCCTCTTGTTCCTCCCTTTCTTTTGCCTTTAAACAAATTAGAGTTGGTTGAAGTAGTTGAAACACCTCATTAGTTAAGTTAATTAAAAGACTCAACCAACTTTTAGTTAGGGGGGGAAAGTAATAATCATAATAAGGGTTATAATAAATAATAACTAGTAGGTGGGACCCCTTGTGACTCCTTTTAGCTCTTAACAATCATAACATAAATAGTTAGTTAAGAAAAACACACCTCCTTGTGACTCCCATCAACATATCCACATTTGACAATTTAGCTCATGATATTTGAAATTATTTAAAAAAAAAGTATTACTCATATATCCAAAATAAAACATGTTTTCCAAAAGTTATGGAAGTCAAYTGTCATTAACAATAGATAGAATAAAACTTAAAAGCCATATTTCCCACTCTACGATGCAATCTTTCCTTGATTGATGTTGTCATCTTTCTATTTTCYAGAATTTTCCTCTGGCTGCGYTGAGCCCTTAGGCCTAATATCACYGATCATGTGGGAACGATCATACCTCAAATGCATCYGGGAAKACACAAATTTKTCAGAGCCATTGGAGGGTGAGGAAGGGGAAACARTGGATTTTCCTTTGTCAAGGGCATGATGGGCCTCGATTTTCAACCTTTTTCTAGAATGAAAGAACTACACTGGTTAGTGGGGGGAATCTTGGACAATGGGGTTAATAAGTGGAGGAGTAGGTAGGGATAAATTAGGCAAGCCACGATGTTAGGAGACTGTCGGGTGGACAATCTCTTGTCATCCATCATTTTCAGGAACCTCGGGTTGTAATGTGACATGAGGAGGCACAGGGATACTAGGGGATTGTGGAACTTGGAAGGGAGGCCTTCCAGGCCTAGGTTGGACCACTCCTTGCCCAATCCAATTGAAAAATTTGGCTTGAAACAACTGGCCTAAATCTTGTGATTCAACATCAAAATGTATGGAGAACCTTGGCCTTCTTAGGCCTCCATTCCAATTACCTCTCCCTCAGTTGCCTCTGGCATGGTTACCTCGGCTGAAAAAAATCATTCCTGCATGCATGCTTGATTAGAAAATAGTATTTTAAATAACCATACATGACAAATCTTAAAATATAAAACATATTTGTCTCAACAATGTATTAGAATCATGCAATCTAATCCATACAAATTGTTTAACTGTTTATCAATGAGCAGGGGGTGAATAAAGGGTCATGTGATATGTAAGAGGTTTGTATTGAGTGAAACATGATATGATGAGGGGGGGAAAATACGGTTACTTCTCAAAGACAACAACAATAAAATGCAACCAAACAAAACATCACTGTAATTCAACCAAGACACTACTATTTCCAACTGTTTCAACACATAATTTTTCTTGACTGTAATCAATTTTAGAACAGGGAGTGAAAAATGAATGTGGGAAGGCGATGGGGTTGTAATTAGTGAAAATCAAAATAATGGTGGGGAATGAGATCAGGTATAGTTCATAAAATCAATCAAGTGATCCATAACCATTGTGTAAAAAAAAGAAACACCTCAACCAAATGACCAGTGAGACCCACAACAATTACTTTGTAAATTTCAAACAATTCAGTGCATTAACTTGCTCACTGTTTGAAATAAAATACTTAAGACAACGTCATCAACACGACAATATGCATTCCACAATACTCTGTAAGGGAGCCTTGTTCCTTTCATTTATTCATTTGATATTTAAAGACAATTCTAAAATGCATAATAGTAACCATTTCCACTCTGTTCATCACCAAAACAACCACTACCCACACATTACTTCAATCATCAAATACACTCAAAGTCTTGTTTCAAAATTGAAATGAAGTTATACTGTCAATGCAATCATTCCTGTCATCATTAAAGTGCATTGCATTTGTTAAACATACATAGTAGACAGTAAATCCAATAATCCAAATTTAAATTGCAACAAACTTGACTCCCCATCTAAACAAACAACCAACTGTCACCACCCCAACTCACAGTACACTATAGAAAACATAAAACAATTCAATCAACGCAAGTGTAATTCTGTGACTATACAAGCCCAATTTTCTTCGACTCTAAATAATCAAAAGTTGGGCTATCCATCCAATTCAACGAGGCATCAACAACTCACCCGATCTCATAATACAAATAATCGAATTGCAACAAATCCATGATTAAAACTCTGTGACTGTCTCTAAGTGCGCAACCCAAAAATAACCATAGCATACACAGTGGGATGCCATACCATAAACACAACGAAGCCACATTCCCATTTGTAAAATTTAAAAATACATTCAACCTATCGTGCCGAGTTATCAATCCACTACAAGGAGATAGCAACATAATTGCTCAAATCAATCAAACTGTAACAAATCATACTGTGTAAAAATGTGTGCCCATTCTTGATGACGCAATCAAATAACCATAATGTATACAATGGGTGGAAATGCCATAAGAACTCCATTTTCAATAATCATTTGGCCATTAAAAACACAAAGTTACAATAATCATTGACTCGTGTTTATAGGAATGCCACTCATACCCATGGATCAAGCGCGAAGCATCATTGTGCATTGATCAACTAAAAGAAGTGTTGGGTTATCAATTTAATAAACACAAGGGAAACGACTAACAATTCATTCCAATTAGACATGTTGAGCTTATCTACCGAATAATAAAAATTGCAGAGACTAGATGCCAAAACCAACACCACTGTAATATAATCAACTGGGCAAGCTGTTAATTGACTCTGTTGACAATACATACCAATCTATAACAACCAATAGAAAAATCGACAGGCCACAATGGTCTTCTCTATCCACTATCAGACTTGAGGAGTTGAGGGTTTGCTCTATGGCCAACACAGGGAGAATAAACTCAACTATTCTCAATGATGAAAACCTCTGAGACCAACGGTGTACACACAAAGAACACCACCATTTACTTCGTGGGCAGGGTGACGAAACCCGTGACCAGAGAGGCTATAACAGAGGATTGAGACCCCAATTTGGCTTGGTAATAATACTTAACACACATAGGGTATAACCCTTGTGGCTCTCCAATCAACCAACAACAATGCTGGAGTACAAATAGGGCCAACAAGAAACAATATAACCCATTGTACGACCATTAATAGTGACAACAACCCAATTCCCAAGTGAACAATCACAGTGACATAGAGCACTTCCAACCATTAAACCCCATGAAAACAAAAGACTGGGCATGGTGATACAAATGCATGAAGGCGACCAACCACTCAAGACCAAACGAAACCCTCCAACTAAATTGGCAAGGATGATAGAGAGACTTTATGGTTGCTAACACCTAGGATGACTAATAGCACTGTGACTTTAACATCATTGCAGAGAAACCAATGAATGCTTCATTCCAAAAACCACAATTTTACACAGTTTCAATACTCAAGGAATGCACAACCCATACATTCGAGCCAATATCCATTTCATAAATAGATCACACTCATGGATGGCCAAAAAAAGACATACCTGTAATCCAAGCACTTTAAACGAAAGTTGGTCGAGGGGTTCCTCCCTGCTTGAAAATCAGATCATAACCTCAACAACAAGGTTGAACAATAGCCCGACTAGGGTGGCAGCCAATGGAAGGAGTAAGGGTGACATGCAATAAATGCACATCATGTCCACCCACAGTCAATTAATTCATTAGTACATGCCATCCATTAATCCATTAACCATCCATTTAAACCATGCATTGGAATTGGCATCTATTACTTGTCAAAGGTGCCACCCACATCATGCCTTCCATTTCCAACTTGACCATAATACATATCAACTATATAATTCAATGAAGTAAACCATGTATCGAACCAATCAAACTTCTAACTTATGTCATAACATAAATCAACTATGTCTCATATAACTCAACAAATATCTAACCATTAGCTTATTGCTAGGTTTAAATAATGACCATTAAAATTCAATGCATATAGAGTAGAATATAACATAATTTGAATTCTTCCTTTTGCATTTGTTGCATTGCTTTTCATTTCTTTCCAATTGCTTGTATGTGTTGCTGATAACATGTTTATTATACATGTGTCCTAGTAATATATCCAATAACAGATATCAGTGATAACAAGGATAACATAGGCTATTGTAAAATAAAACTTGAGCTTAGAACAGTAGAAAAACATAGAGCATGCCTTCTCCATTGCCAATAAACCAATATTATATCACCATGTAAGCAGTGTCGAATAGCAGCACAACATCAAATAAGAACTAGACCTGATCTTCAATCTACAAGGGAGTCCCACCTATTAGTATTATTTAGCTTTTATAATAATATGCTTTAGCAACACTTTGCGGGAAAACTTCGTTGCGATTTTAATCATCAACAGACTGGCGAATCCACTAGGAAATTAGTTTTCAACAGATTTAGAACTCAGAAATCATGGTTTCGTAGACCAAGAACAATAGGTCAAGAAGATATAACTAGGAAGATTGTGAAACAGGGGGAAGTGGGCGGATTTAATGGAAATATGACTAGGAAATTGGGAGTAATTCATGAAAAGTGTTAAGTATGAGGGGTTTTTACCACTGTATGCATAATTATTTGACCATAATCTTCTCTTAACTTTAAGGAGAGAAAAAAAAATTTGGACTTTCTCTTAAAATCTCTATGGATGAAGAAAAGGCAAGAAGAAGCGGGAGATAACCAATTCTTTACAAGACAACAGTGGAAACATATAACAATTTCGAGGGTCCTTTAGAGGAGACATCATAACATCTGTGTAAGTTTGATTGCTATTGACTAACAATGACTTGCATGAGTGTCACTGTGGCAGAATTGATCCAACATCTTATTTTGACCAAATTAACTAAAAGATGATAGGAAACAAAATCATGACAAAAGTAAAACTGCAGAAATTAAAACAACAATAATAAAAGAAAAAAAGGAAAAAGCAACAAGAAAGGTTTTAACCCATAAAGTAGAAATCAAACTACAGTTAAGAAGAAAAAGAAGAAAAAAAAATGAAAGCAGATCTAGACTACTAGAATACACAAAATTCAGACAACATTAGAACCTTTCACATTGGTACCTCACAATATTTCAAGCAAGGGTTGTTAGCACTGTAGGAAAACAATTGCTTCTATAAATCCTTTAAAATGTAATATTTAGTGTGGTTCAAACCCCCCTTCCTTCCAAAGTGCTGATTCAACTCCCGGTCTTGGATCGTTGAATTCCTGAGTCGGAGCGACTCCTTGGGTCCCTGTGGCACCCAAAAATATTCTACCCACACACACAACTCCTTCCGCGAGTGGCCACGGTTGTGACCATGGGTCTACCTCCTTCATGGTTTCGGATTTCAGGGATATCCTGAATCCTTTCTTCACTCCTTCTCGAAGCACTCAACTCCGAGTCTCCAGACTCACATCGGTGTCACTTTGGATTTGCTGGTCTCACAATGGTTCGAACTTTGGGACCTCACAAAACTCAAGGCCTTTCACTCACAACCTCCAATCTACCGATTCCCGAATTCCTATATCGCGTTTCCACATGTTCTCCTGTTATCAATGGTCGGGATTGAATCGTGACTTTGGACTGTGCAACTCGGTCTTTGCCAAGTTTTCAACTTGCTAAACCTCCAAAGTAATGAAATACTCCACATTTCTCCTCCTTGTAACTTCATGAGATCTAACAGTTGAGGATCGTTCTTCTCCTCCTAAGAACAAATCTTTCTCACTAGATTTTACGAGAAGTTCAAGGACTCCTTTCCTTGAAGATTTCCACCGCTCTCGCTCTTGAGATTTCCTTTTTCGTTTTTCCTTTGTTCCTTTGAACAATCTCTTTGACACTTAGTCGATAACTCAATCTGTGTACACCTTGCAACAAATTTTCCCTCCACACTTCAACTCTTGTGGATGACTTCGCACTCCTTGCGACTGTTCTCCAACCACTTTTATCTCTTGTGATTGAATCACACTATCCTCCCTGATCTTTCGAGTCTGAAAACTCTGTCACACACTCCTTGCGGACATCGATGCACTCCTTTCATACATATAAGTTTCACTGTCTCTTCTGAGCTTTCGAGTCTAAGCAGACTCAATCACGCACTCCTTGCGGACACT